>JAECUM010044553.1:0-26690 GCA_016617855.1 Megalonaias nervosa | reverse complement strand
TATAGTCTTTCTTTGAAATAGGTATAATAATAGAGTCTTTCTTAGGAATATATACACCAGTAGAGTATTTCTAAGGAAATGTGTACACCAATAGTCTTTCTTAGGAATATGTACACCAACAGAGTTTGGCTGATGAATATATACACCAACAGAGTCTTTCTCATGAATGTGTACACCAATAGAGTCTTTCTTAGGAATAAGAATACCAGTGAGTCTTTCTTAGGAATATGTACACCAACAGTCTTTCTTAGGAATATGTACACCAACAGAGTCTTTCGTAATAATATGTGCACCAATAGAGTCTTTCTTAGGAATATGTACACCAATAGAGTCTTTCTTCAGAATAAGTACACCAATAGAGTCTTTCTTATAAATAGGTACACCATTGCACTCAGACCAACTGTCAGGGAAGCAACAAGTATTGAAAGTAACGTTAATGGCATCGATATATAGCTCAGACATATCTTTGCCGTATACAAGAGATCTATTAATTATTTATCAGCGTCACTGCTTTTTAGTGCTCTTTTCAATTCTTCTATCGAAATATCAATAGTTTATTCCCATCGAAATAGCAATAGCTAATTCCTATCGAAATAGCAATAGTTATTTTTTATCGAAATAGCAATAGTTAATTCCTAATACAAACCTTTTAGCCACCATTACATATTCATTTGAAATGAAGTTCTTTTTGATCTTCACAAAGAAAGATACTTCTGACATGAAAACATTCAAAATGGTTAGATTCATTTATTGATAATAACAGTCATTTATTTAGTAGTGCATCACCTCAGAAACTGTCAGGATTCCTTAACATTAGATTTACAAGCTTCCAGTAGTTTGTTAGTTCGTCGATCTATCAATATTCTCCAAATTTTTTTTAAATATGTGCCTTATAAGATGAGCGCTTCCCAAACAAAAGTTTCTATTTTCTTTTGATTCATTTTGTCTTTACAAATTTGGAGATTCATAAAATTGTTTGCTTTGCTTTTACACTCAACAGCAAACAAAGAGGGTTTCGAACTCCGATGTCTATTCTTATACACGTGTTTAGACATTTGGTGTTTTTGAAAAATAAACTATATGATACCGAAAACAATACCACTGAAACATCTGTGATTCAGTCATTAATAGTTTCGAGAATTATATTACTGTCAAAGATTTCGTTTAGTATTTCATCGAACTTGTTTGAAATTGAGACGGAGCTTAAGTTATCAATAAATTCTTCAGAAAAGTTAAAAGGTTCAACAAATTTCTTTTTGTATTAAAAGCAAACTCTGCTTTTGCTGTTGATCATTTGATCACCTTTCAGTGGCACAACCAGCAGAGGGGACGCACATGCTAATTCTAGCGGTGCATGTAGACAGTTGACTGTACACCAGCCAAAGCCGGGACTGTGGATTGTGGAAAAATTATTTCTTTGGAAACACAAATGTAACCTCACGGGAATGATTAAAATTGTCATAATGTAATCTTTCTCAGTCTTATCCGAAGTTTAATAGGAAGTAAAATTATACGATTCACATTAACTGTGACTATTTTGTAATGAGAACATTCCGTGCGTTTACCGATAGAGCAAAATCATGCTTGGGTCGATGGGTACATGAAAAATGGGTAAATTCCCAGCACAGAACCACTTCTTTCTCTGTGAATAACTATCAATGAATAACCTTGTGCGTAATGGTGCACTACCCAGTATAGACACAGATGCAGTGTGTCCTACAGACTTCCGACCGCAGAATGGATCATTTACCCAATAGCTGAAACAGTTACTCTCGTACCCAAAGAGAGTGATGTCATTTTAAAAAAAATGTTGAAACAAAATCAGTTTTCAGATTATTTTCTACGAGATATATATTTTCCTAGAAAGAAAAATATTGAGGGGACATGAATTTTCTTTTAGCAGTTTTTCAAGTCAGTCTAGTGGAACAGCAATCCTTCTTAACAATTATTTTGAATTCAAAGCAAGTAAATGAAGAGAGGAAACAGATCAAAATACGATTATTTTACGAAGCAAATTTGAAATAAAAATATAACATTATTTAATATTGTTATGGTCCAAACAAAGATTTTTTCAAAAATATTTTTGGAAGGAATTAAGCTATTTTCAAGTTAGATAAACTAATGACGTTTATGAAATAAACAGTAATTTCGCAACTCCAAAGGAAGGAGCTATTTCTTATACTCTTAAAAGTGATAAAGAAAAAATTTATTTAACGAAATCGAGAATAATGTATCTACGAGACACTACATATAAAGTGGCTTTATCATGTATTGCTAATAGGATTTAAAAAAAAAAAAATAAAGAAAATACACCTTGCCATATTTAACTAACGATGATCAAATTGATTATATGGCTGTTAGATAAATTTGTGTAGACATATGATGTCATGTTTTATACTGAAAAGTATAATATTCCAGGATTTCTATAACAAACCGACTTTGTTCTCAGTATAATGGATGTTTTGAGTTAAAGTATTATTTATTTCAGCTTCAGTAATTTAATTACCAACGGATTGAAACATTTTATTAAGATATAAAATCTTGTGTAACTTTTAACGGACATGTGTCCTCTTGGTTTCATATTTATAATGGACTCAGACAAGGCGGTCCTCTTTCACTTTACTGGTTTTCACTCTGTGCAGAGATACGGACTTTAACGAGTTTTCAAAAGATCCTAATATTATCAGTATAGATGAAAATTAATTTATAATATCACATTATGCTGACAATACTACATTGTTTCTGGATCGATCCGAAAAATCTCTCAGAAATACGACACTCACATTAACATTCAACGCTTAGGTCTCCGATGTTAATGTAAATATAGAGAAAACAAAAGTAATCTGGATAGGACGCATGAAAAAACTGCAATCATCATTTTTGTATCAGGTACAATTTATTCTGGGTGGACGACTCCTTCACAATATTAGGCATTATCTTTCCTATAGATTTGATTCCCATGATAAACTTAAAGTACGATCACAGTATTATTGGCTCAATGTTCAAAGAGATCTCTGACTCCTTTTGAAAAAATTATTCTGATAAAAACACTTCCTCTATCAAAAAATTAGATCACATGTTAAAAGATGGCCAAACCCTTCAGAGTTGTGCATAAACAAATATTAAACAGTTTATTTTACAAGTAACTATGGAAAGTGTCAGTTGACAAGATAAAAAGACAAATAATAGTAAAACGTATGAAGAAGGAGATGTTGAAATAATGGACCTTAACCATTCTATATTTTCTCGAAAAATATCATGGGTCAGAAGAACACTTAAAAAAAACTATAAAATGGAGTAAGCTAATGTTTGATTGCTTTCATATTTTAAGAAATATGATAAGTTTGGAGATATTGATAATAAAGTTGGGAACAATGGAGAATCTTTTCAATGCAAAAGGTAAATGTAATTTTGGGACCGACTTTATGCAATATGCTGGAGTCATTAATTCTGTGAAATTACATATGAATAAATTCAATATTAAATTCCAACAGGAAATGTTAAAAAAATTTGGAATTACAAACAAGATATTATTTCTCTTAAAAACTAAGAAAGGTTGCATAAATATTTCTGGTACCTTCGAGGTGAAAGATTCAGAAATATTGGAAGTCTAAACAATAAATAAATGGAAAATGCAACTAAACCTACCAAGTCAATCTGACTGAACGAAACATGTTGTCTTAGCATATGACATCACAAAAGCTTTAAATCTGTGATTTGTGTGTGTGTGTGTGTGTGTGTGTGTGTGTGTGTGTGTGTGTGTGTGTGTGTGTGTGATTTTTAACGTAGCTTTAACAATTTTTCAGTCATATCGCTACGATGTCTGCAGAGTGACAGTTTATCGTCATGTTTAGCACTGGGGCATCATGCCGCAGACATGTAGCATGATGTCCCACCCAGTCACATTATCCTGACACCAAGCCAACCAGTTCTAACACTAACCTGTTAATGCTGAGCGCCAAGCGAGGCAGCTGTTAGTACCATTTTTGAAAGTCTTTGGTATGACTCGCCCGGGGTTCGAACCCGCGACCTCCCGAATCCAGCTTTTCAACTAGGCCACCGGAGCGGTCGGGTCAAATCTAACGTGGTTTCAGCATAAATCAATGTATAGAATTCTAGGAATGATCACTTTTTATAGAAACAAATTAAGACTATCAAATAATAAGACATGTTCTATTTACACCCGAAACTTTAAAACATTTCTATTGGGACTGTGATGTAGTGAAATTGTTTTGGAATTACTAAAACAGTGGAGTAGAAATAACACTTCCTTTTCAACATAGAGGAAAAATTATAATGTTATTTAAAAGCTGTCAATGTGATCAGTTGTATGATATTGATGACTGTATGTATGTATGTGTGTGCGTGCGTGCGTGCGTTCGTACATGCATGCATGTATGTATGTATGTATGTACATACATACATACATACATACATACATACATACATACTTACATACACAGATAGATAGGTACATACATAGAGGGTTGTGACAGTGTGAATTTTGTAGATGTCACTGTAGCACGTAATTGAGTGAAAGTTGCAGATGTCATTCTGACACACATTAATTTTTATTTGATGCATGTGATTTGGCACTGAACTAAATCCGTGGCCGGCACTTAAATTATTATGTTGGTGGCATGATTTATTCTTAATTAGATTCCGTCTGATATGTGTGTCAGCGAAAACGTCAAGAGTGGGTGAACTGGTTTCATGTATAGAAAATGCCGGGATTTGAAATGTTGCAGAAACAGCGTTTGTACTTGCTGAAATATTTGTCATAAGTTGAAACTTTGCAGAGATCGGTTTATTAAGGAAAGAATGAAGGATTTGAAACCCTGGATGGACCTGTGCTAATTATGGTGGTTAAATAAGAACCTAAATTCCTGGTTGGATATATTAAATTACGGGTGGGTTTCTCAAGCGATGTTGCGAGTTTTATAAATGTATTACCAGGCAAACTTCGTCAATCTTACATTTAAAGAGGCAAATACGACAGTGCTTGGATAGAATGCAAGGTCATGTCCTGAAACCATGTTAGCAGTTAGCGTTTGCATGTAATACCATATGGCTAAAATATTCTAAAGGGTACGAAAGATGGCATGTTAAGTTCATTCCAGTGAGTTATGTCGCACATGAATCTAGTTGCATTATCTTATTTTAAAGGGAAATAGCTTCCACGTACGCGTCAGAACTTCCATGTCAGAACATTGGATAGAGAGATTCCACAGTGAATAGAATCCTGGCAGATTAAAGAAGCCACTCCTGAACTAAGAACTATGACCAGATGGAACAGACTATTGCTGTACAATTCGACTCCAACCGACAAGTTACGTAATTCTGGATGGTGGTAAACAAACAGATCAGGTAATGTAGTCATGCTGAACAATTACATTTAAAACGCTCACTCGATTTTATGATACAATTTGTCATATCTGTGTAAACAGAACTTCTAATCTTACTTTTAAGAACTTTTGATAATTATTTTTTAGTGGAAGTGTGTCCTTCAACTGTCTTGTACAATTTTATTTCGTTAATCTAATTAATTAAATTGTTACAGACTTTTTGGTATCAGATTTTTGAGTACTCGAATAAACATGCTTCTGAGAAAATTTAGAAATTGTCCTTTGAATATCAAAATTAAATTATTCAGATCTTATTGCTGCACCATGTATTGCGCTCCTCCATGGACAAACTTTAGTCAATGTATGAAAAGAAATCTAGTTATTGGTAATAATAATACTCAATGCTATCTATTAAGCTTTTCAAGATGGAATAGTGTCTCTGTAATGTTTATAAACTATAATGAATTAAGTTTTGAAGAAGCAATGTGAAATTATATATTTCCGATCATGGCAAGAATATCTGATAGTAATAACTGTATCTTGAAATCTCTGGGGAACTATGACATTCATTGGAACAAATTACTCTGTAAATGTCTTGTACAATTTTATTCTTAACAATGCTGGACACAGTTGATGTGTCTGTATAGTTGTACATAAGATATCTACGATATTTTATGTTTAAATTACTTTTATACTTTATATGTTAATTTAGATGTATGGGCTATGCAGTCTGAAATTTAAAAAAAATACACATTATCTAAAATTTTACGCTCATAAAATGGGGCATGTAAGATTTGTAGATATTGACCTTTCAGTCTAACGCGGTGACTCTCGGTCAGCTATCGTATAAAAGGAATTCCAATGGCCTCTGACAAATCTAATTACACAGCTAGGTGTGAAAATGCATTTGCACACATTTTTGTCTTGCCGTCTTGTCGTTCAAAGAGCAAGTCAGATGTCCAGTTGGTCACCTATGCATCTTGTACCAGATAACACATACAATTCCAAATCGATAAATCTTCAATATGTTGTGGTCAGTTTTCATTAAACTTTCACCACATGCCTAAAATCAATCGCTGTGATTTCTTGTTGCGAGCAAAATACCCAGTTAAAGAAATAGAGATGGTAATTACTAGGTGGGATATTCTCCATTTTTCAGACAGGTCAGTTACGTTCGGCCTGACAATACCATTTTGATCCCGTTATTATTAACATACTCCGGGGGTAATAGATTTTCAAATCTGACAAAAAAATTTAACATATTATCTGATACAAATTATGCAGGAAGGAGACATCAATTTTTTAAATATATGTTTGCAAGTTCTCACAGACATTTCAAATCATCCCCGTCTTTTACGATCAGACATCAGTAGAAACTATTTTTCTAAAGCTAAGAAAAATAAATTCACCTCGAAGTGAGACAAATTTTATTTTAAAAGGCATTAAATGTTGGAGTTTTAAACTGACAGCTAGAATTTGTAAGGCTACTTATTTTATACATTTAACAGAGATTGTTCAACCAAATGAAATTTGGCTACCCACCTGTATTAAATAAGGTTTTAAAAACAACACCTATTTTATTTCTCTGAATATGGAGTTGTAGGCAAAATATCAATCTCTGTAACCAATTAACATAGATTGGTGATCACTCAGGTCTAAGGCTTCGCCTATTAATCATAGTGTCAGGTAGTGACCTGGCTAATCAACAAACCAGATCCTGATAAAGAGCAACGTTCCACGACGGTAACTAGCTACCTGTTCTCTAAGCAAAGGTTCGCATATGTCAATCAACTATCGAACGACAAATATCCCAATAACCCCCTATCCATCTGATTATCGAGGTAAGTGTCAACGTAAATGTATTCTTTCAGGTTTAAGTTTGGTGGTTGGACAATGATTTATCCAAACAAGCGGTTCACGTGGATACTTTCGGCTTTATAACACTTACAATTTAAAATGTCAATAACTCGGAACTTTTTCGACCAGTGTTCATTAAATTTTACAACCTAATTCACTGAATTCTCCCAATTACCAAATCCCCATCCAAACCTTGATATAGTGCAACTTCATCTTTTAAGCGTCTTTATGGTATTTTTAAAAGTTTTTTTCCAATATTTGGTTGGATCCAATCAGGAAGAAACTTTCAATATTGTTTACCTTGAAAAAAAAAAGTTCTCTTCAAAATGATACCAAAAGCTACTGAAATTGTTTATTTTAAATACGTCATTTGTTTGACTTAGTTATTTGTTCAAGAATTCTTTCAGACTTTCTAAAGTTTCTTCTTTCATATGTCTATTAATACCTCTCTTAAATGTGAATAACGTTTTATTTGGTCCAATCAAATTTTAACAATATTATCTGATGACCCAAGGTCATCAATCCGTTGCAGGAATGACTATGGTTATGTTTCTATACATTTGTTTGCTTGTCGACGTGCTCTTCACAATAGTTCATGGCGACCTGAGCAAATTACCTTTGCTAGTTTCATTTTCTGGAGTCTGGCTGTCTTCCGGACCTACTAAATGGGCTACGCGGATTCAATACATAAACATCACAAATTGATTCATATAATCAATATTTATATTGAAAAATAATCAAAATTATGTTTCTGAAAGAACCGGTGTGGGCTTTCCTTAGACTCTGCAAAACGACGTTGGTAATCCCATACATACTCATACATGCCACTTGTTATTCGTGAAAGAAATGTGGGCGCGGAAGGAGGCAATGTTACAGTCGGAATATCTTTGCTTTACTGTACCTAGGGATTAATTTTAAAGAAATATAATTTCTCAGGTCTTCCTCGCTGGTTATCCTGATTATCCTGATTATTTATAAATAACCTTGTATATATCTTAGGTATTTTTATGTAAAAAAATAGTTTCCGTTTATTGCCGTGTATGACTGATGAGTGTAATTTGGGTTTTAGAATATACAGTATGCCTATTCTTCAGATGTGCATCGATCAATAAACAGCTAGCATCGCTGGATCGTTTTCACTTCCTGGATTTTAATGGTAAATTGTACCAATACGAGCCTATAACCTTTTTTGTATTTTTTAAAATATATTTTGTAATTCATTCATTGCAATTTAAGGAACTGCTATTGCCTGCTCTGGCAAAATTCGTTTTCCCGATTTTAGTAACTGCTAATGTTAGTGGCCTTTGGACTAGTTCAGGCTGATGTTTTCGAACATATGAGAACAGTCATCTGGATGAGCTGAGTGTTTAGATCATAACTACAACATGTGAAGAAATTTCAACCCAAACACACAAGAATAGCATAGAGGTATGCCAACAATTATCTCCATTGTGCATGTTACAAATGTAACAACTGCACTTTACATTTGTCACTCTGTCAGAAGTACGTAATATCTGTGGAGCACAACCTAATGTTAGCATTTTCTTTCGTAACATCTGTGGTGTACTCCGGCAGAGTCACCATCCTAGCAAATTGATGTGTATTTCTACAACAACCTCTATGGTTATTTCTCGACTTAACGGAAATGGCAGAGTGATGTTCATATCTCTAATTTCAGGTTATTCCTGAGAATTTCAGTTATTTTTTCCTAGGATACTAGGTTACACAAAAACAAGAAGTTCACATCATTATGATATGGTCTTTCAGGTATAGCAACAAAGGTACCATGATAAATATTTATTTTACAAAAAAATCAAATGAAAGGAGAGTGACTGTGGTGACTTGACGGGTCCCTTCTCCTTCGTTAAGCATATGCCACACAATTTGGAAAAAAGAGACAAAAATGGAGTCTCGTTTTTATCGTACTTCCTCTTTTGAGACCGACCTCAGGAGCGGAACGGCTACTGTTTGTCACGTGTTTATATTAAAGCCTCGGTAGAGAACATAGCACAGCGTGGAAGTATTTTCATCTGGTGTTGGATCGGAGTGGTTTTACTTGGCAGATACACGTGCCATCTAGTTTGTTTTCTTGCTCTATATGTCAAACATTGATAATAAAGTCATCAGATACACATGCTCCATTTGTGTCTGGTGTCAATTTATCTCTTTTCGAAAAAATGCTTTTAAGTTTCTAACAATAATTTAATAAAACATCATAGCCATTTTCCTCTGGATCATTTGTGTAAAAAGTGAACAAAATTTAAGACTTCTCTGTTTTACTAGAAAACAATAGCAAGATCATGATGTGTTTGGTCAACAAAATTAAGTGATAGTGTCATAAAAAATTTCAATCATTTTGAGTTTAAGTCAATTGGTTACATATAATGATAATTTATTAAATTTTAGTTTATGCACAACTTGATGATCTTGAGTTATTGTAGGTACACATTGCCAGTGTTACAATGGGGTTTGTCTGATAATGACCATTGAGGGAGGAATTGGTGGTGTGGTAAGATGATGTAATGTCAAATTATAAGGCTTAGTCAGTGGCTAACACTTGGATAGGGGTGTTGTACATGTACCTTGAAACTTAGAGGCAGACAGGGAATTTTGCAAGAAACTATTATCAGCCTCTTACTTGTTGTCTTCATGGGGCTTCTTGGAGGATCACGGGGGGGGGGCATGAGCAGAACTATTCCTATTGGTTGGCATTGGCAGCGGAATTCAAAGAGCCAACTAAATTAGATAATCTTAGGTAACATTGCTTGATCATATAGAGTACCATGTGATCAGTCACTTCTCTACTGGTATCAAACTGGCTGTCATCTGAGGTTTTCTACTTAACACTTAATCCCTCAATATAACCCTAAATAAAAAATAAAAAAATAACAGCACAGAGTTCTCATTCAAAATTCTTAGTCCGTGCAAGACAATCGACCTTAGACCAATACCCTGGAAACAACGAACACCATCCTGCGGTTTGGAGCCTCCTTTTCTGGTCTACGCCACCTTTTTCCTCGACCGGACACAAATAAGCGTGCAATGCGCGCACCATTTCCAATCTCGCTATCAACCAAAGACGTGAGTGAGTGATGGTACTATTCCCACTCACGCTATGCTAGATCTGGACTGTAAAACATGAGTGTGTGCTGGGACTATCCCCACTCATGAAAGCCTAACATTCAGGCAGCTTGGAACTTAATGTTATGCTGCCTAACGGGTAAATTAACAGCACTCCTTGAGTGCATTAACGCCTGAGGAATGTGGCACTGATTCCATTCCTCAAGGAATAATTAACATCCTGCGGTGCAGGAATTAACCAGTGGCGCATGTACTTAATGTACGAAAGCCACTTTAATCCAAACTTAAGTAAGTAAGTAAGTCACTTCTCTGGTTTTTCAAATGTACAGACAATGAATGTAGAGTTTCACTTCTCTGGCTTTTCAAAGGTACAGAAAATGGATTTTGAGTCTCCGCATACAACTTTTCTTTAGGATTTGTGCTGGCCTGCCACCACCCCAATCACCACCCTTTAATGAATACATCGTGGGTTGTGCCCTTATGTTGTTCATGCGCATGGGGCTACCATGGGATAGGATATTTTTCCCCAATCGGATACTCATAAGCTGTACTAATAACGTAAAGGTCATGCCCGTTAAATACATTTCTTTTACAGTTTTAAATAGGAAAAATATAAGAATATTTTCTTCATGCTGGGATCAGCCTAGCTCTATTCCACGAATCTGGGATCAACCCAGAATGTACTCTTATGCGGGATCAGCCTAGCATAGATTTAGTTAAGATGGGATCAGCCCAGAATACATTAGCATGCTGGGATCAGCCTAGCACATAGTCGACTTAAGCTGGGATCAGCCCAGAATACACTTGAATTCTGGGATCAGCCTAGCACAGATTTTACTTGAGCTGGGATCAGCCTAGCACAGTCCACGGAAGCTGGGATCAGCCCAGAATACACAATAATGCTGGATCAGCCTAGCATAGATTTATTTGAAGATGGGATCAGCCCGGAATATACTCGAATGCTGGAATCAGCCTAGTACAGATTTTACTTGAGCTGGGATCAGCCTAGCACCAATCCTACCTGAGCTGGGATCAGCCCAGAATACACTGTAATGCTGGGATCAGCCTAGCACCGATTGGGAATTAGTCTTTTACATTGAGCTGGGATCAGCCTAGCACCAATTCTACTTGAGCTGGGATCAGCCCAGAATATAATGTAATGCTGGGATCAGCCTAGCACTGATTGGGAATCAATCTTTTACATTCAGATTCTAGCCCATGAGTAGCCCCCACAGAGAGAAAGCGAAAAAGCAATATTTTAGCAAGGAGTTGACGGAAATTGAGAGGTTTGTTTTGGATCGAAATCAGAGTACTATGTTCATATTGATAATCTGTATTGCTTGGTTAAATGTCCACACTAAAGGATGACATTTGTCTTCAAATGCCCACACTAAAGGATGACTTTTGACTTTAAATATCTACACTAAAGGATGACTTTTGACTTTAAATGTCCACGCTAAAGGATGACATTTGATTCTAAATGCTCACACTAAATAATAACTTTTGATTTTAAATGTCCACACTGAAGGATGACTTTTGTCTTCAAATACCCACACTAAAGGGTGAATGACTTTTTACATTAAATGCTCACACTAAAGGATGATTTTCGACTTTAAATGCCCACACTAAATGATGACTTTTGATTTTCAATGATTCAGTAAGTCATTTGTGGTTTGACATATTCTGTATCATTATGTAAGTAGGTCATGCTATTTTATTTGTTCTAACTATATACACCAAAACTTACCATTCAAACAAAATGGTTGAATAGTCGATCATATCTATTATCCAGTATAATGAGTTTTTCTTCTTCTGTCTTTTCTTCTCCTTGTTTCGCCTCTGAACCTAGCTGTACAGGATGTACACAGGGAAAGAATATCATGTTTTGTTTTTGATGCATCGTAATAATTATACTTCGAAATATTTCCTGGCGAATCTAGATGCAAACTCTTATGTGACTAGATTTGTGTTTAAAAACACGTCTGTCCCAAACAATATAAAACTTTAAATTAAAACATGTGGTCACAAATATAAAAGCAAAAGAAACAATGCAAGTTTCATTTAATTTCAAGGACACAATACTTAAATCAGTTCAACTGAAAATGCATTAAAAAAATCTACGAACTGTTATTGAGATAGGTCAAGCAGTTTCTAATAAATTATGCCAACGAAATTTTAATAAAAAGTCCAAAAGTGTAGAAATTTGAAGAAAAAACAAAACACGAAGAAAGTGCTCAAATGATGCTAAATATGGTCATGACATTAAAATGATGCATATATACATGCCTACAGAATTTTGATAGCATGCCTACATAATTCAATTTGCTTATACCTATGTGTTCCGAGTGATTGTGATAACATGTCTACAGAATTCCGTTTGCTTATATCTAGGGGTTCTGAGTATTTTTGATAACAATGTTGGTACTCAGTTAAATCTTAAGTTGCCCTTAAAACAGCTAATTTAAAATTCTAAGCATACCTAAACAGCATGGCAATCCTATCAGTTTGATTACATATGCATATTACTATAGTTACATATCTGAATTTGCTTAGGTCAAGTGGTTTCTGACTAAAAGTGCTAAAATGGCCTTAGAAAAACAAGACAAAAGTCAAGAAAGGCAAACGACAATAAGAATACAGTCGCTTAAATGGCCTGAAAACTAGCTATCTGATCTACATAAGTATGTGTATCGAATTTATTTCATCCACCACGAATGTTTCCGTACCATACTTCAAAAAGATTGTAATTAAAATAGTCTAGGTCCGAAATAAGATTGAACAAGCGAAATTACAAATATTTAAAATCTTAAAATCCCATAATTAATACAAAAATCTAATCATGTGACGTATGCATGCATTTAAATATGCTTAGTAAATTTGGATTTACTTACCCTGAACGGATTTTAGTGTGCAATTACTCTAAAATGGAAGCGTAATACACATATGTACTAGATGGACGTTCGGATGGACCACTAAAGCAATAACCACCTTCTGTTATCTCTGTAATAAGAAAAAGATCGTACAATTCCGAATGAATCCTAAACTAATAGTTTGAATTAACAAACGAAAAGACTGTATAGGTTGTGAAAGGATGGTTAGTTCGCATGTTTTTAAAACAATACCTTGACAAGTAATTGTAAATGTTGACTGTTTACTATTTAAGATGACATGCGAGATACTGCTACTTCTTTATGGACAAATAAATAAAATCCTTAAATATGCTCCAAGTTTTAACAGTATTTGTTTGAAAGAATACTGTACGTTCCAAATGAAACACGAAAACATTACTCACCCTGAAGTATTTTACTGAGTTAGCATTTTTTAAAAAAAAAAAACAACAAAACAACAATTTACCCCATCTATTCTTATTTAATTCGTATTATCTCTTAAATGGACTGCTTACGTATACTTTCTTTTTTAAATTTTGACATGGAAAAAATTATAGAACACGCCTTGCAACAGATCCTAAAACGTTCTGAACTTCGTGTTAATTATATAATTTGTGAAATGAACTGTAGCAAAGCTGTAGTGTTTAGAACATATAAAATAGGTGAATCAGTTTTTGATGATGCGTACTTGATCGCTCCAGGAAAACTAGAAAGAAATAAACAATAAACAAATCCAGCATGTCTAGCATTGATGAAAACAAACCCAGACCATATTAAAATTGTTGTCCGAAACATATGAATGAATTTATTATATGGAATAGACTGCATTTCTATGTATATTAAACCGCAGGTGTACAGAGCATATCAGTTATGTACATCTTCATTAGATCGTGTGCACTTTACAGGTAGATACTCCATGTATTCTCAAGGTTGCATGCACGTATTTCATATCATTCAGGTTAATTGTTTGGTTCCGAATGCCCTCTGAGCAACTACGCATGCATCAACCATCAGCAGTTACATTCATCTAAAGTCGACACAAGTGAACGTTACCTTTTTTGTTCATAAAGAGTAAATAACCAAATTGTCCGCAATGAATATAGCAAAACATTTGGGCTAAGGTCTGAGTATTAGATGTTGTGAAGAGCGATCACGGAAGAGGTCGGGGGGATGGATGTGAAAGTTACTTTTGTTGACTGGAATAGAATTTCAGCCAGAAAAATAAATGTACGAAGGGTTATTTTTTTAAAAAAAAATCTGCACAATACAATATCTTTGCTTTCAAACACTTGTAAAAAGTTCATAACACTAATAGACTTATGTAAGATGTAAGGCCAGCGCATTTACATAAACTGTTGATATTTTGTGAAAGTATATTAAATATACCTCAACAGTTCCTTTAGACACTTTTATCTCATTGATGCCGCAACAGCATATTTGTTAACTATTTGTTAGATATAGAGTATGCAATGAAGATAATGAAACATTTAGGTTTGAGACTGAGCTTCAGACATGCCGATCAATCACAGAAGAGGTGGTGTAATTTTCTTAAAGGTTACTTTTGACGCCTGAGAACAGAAACTTAATCAGAAAAAAATAAATAATGAAGTTAAAAATTTTATGACCTCCACCATTCTTGCTAATAATTACTGTGGTTTAAAACTGTATGAACTCCACCACTCTTACTAAGAATTACTGAGGTTTAAAATATTATGAGTTTCACCATTCTTACTAAGAATTACTGAGGTTTAAAAAGGTTATGAGCTCCACCATTCTTACTAAAAATTACTGAGGTTTAATATTGTATGAACTCCACCATTCTTGCTAATAATTACTGAAGTTTAAAATGTTATGAGCTCCACCACAGTAGTGTAGTGGGATAGTATAGGGACAATGGGAATTAACATTACAGACCCCCCTCCCCCCGGGATAGTATGGGGACACGATTTATAGGGACAAAAAATCACCCTGGGATAGTATAGGGACAATGGGAATTTTGTATAGCGACTAGCACACCCTGGGACTGTATAGGGACAATGGGAATTTTGTATAGCGACAAGAGGAATGGAACAGGTTGGTTGACGTCACGGTATTGGACAGTTGCAACAATATAGCAAGTACCGTGACGTCATGCCACCTGTGTCATTTCTATATAAAGTTTGAATCATTCGCGTCCGTGTTTGTGTATAGCAAGTACTGTGACGTCATGCCACCTGTGTCATTTCTATATAAAGTTTGAATCATTCGCGTACGTATTTGTGGATATTATAATATTATACCCAAATTATACAACTGACTAAAAAAAATTTAGATAAGAGAATAATATTTTTGTGAGTTGAAAGATGAATTATACAATCGAATAAATTTTTTTAGGCAAAGTGAAAATAAATATCTTTTCGAGACAGTGGAGTGGCCCTGAAAAGGGCCTTTGGGTTTTATGTTAACACCATTTCGTTAACACAGAGGGCATCGCATAGGTCTTCTTCTCTTTCTCAAACTTCGTCTAACATCTGGTCCATAAATCAGAACTCGCTTCAGACAGCCTTGTCTTTCCACATAGGTCCTTCTTTTCCAAACGCTTGTCTCGGTGATCCTAACGATTTTCCATGATGATCTCACATACATGGGTAAGTCCGTAAGGAAAAACAACGACGATACGAAAGTAGACGATTCAACGTTGGTCCACATCTTTGTGACGAGAACAGGTGAAGGGAATGAAGTGAACCGCGTTTATTTATAGTGGAAGACCGGATCGAAACGAATTGAAATTGTTCACCAATCCCAACACGCGTTACAAAATTCAGTCAATTCGCGGAGTCTGTCTTCCAATCCGAAGAGAGCTACCTGTGACGTCACATTCCCTTCATAGGTGCGCTAACGTCTGTGCGCAGTGAATCGATGCGACATTGTTTTGTGAAACATGACTGAAACTAAGAAGACGATGAATTGGGGTGCACCGGCTGTGGAGACGAGAAGCGATGGCATAGCAGTGGCTACCAAAGTTAACACAGCGCAACTTCCAGAAGAGACCGATTTCAATTGGGATTTAATAGATTTTTCTCTCTTCGCAAGAATTTGTTCCAGTACCAGTACCTTCGTCACCTTCTCCTTCTTTACCACACGTAGAGGATTTTAAACAGAGACAGAAAGAAGAACTGGAAAAATTTTTACAGCAGCAGAAAGAGGCAGAACAAGCATTTCTCCTTGAACAGCAACAGCGAGAAGAGGAAGAGGCAAGAAGGAAACGACAGGAAGAAGCAGCAGAGAAGAAACAAGGTCTAGGAGAGAAAGAGAACAGTGAACCTCAAACAGTAACGGTACTCTTGGACATTTTGGCCGAGTTAAGAAGTCTGAAACAAATGTATCAGACCTCTTTGTTAAGACCCAAGAGAAAAAGACCTTCCCGAGCCAAACAGTCTAACCCTGTTACTACACCGGAGATACCACCCCTAGTGATTTCTACCAAATCATTGACAGGATCAAGTCCAGAAGTAGGCCTTGGCCGTGGCAAAGGGTTAAGGCAGTTAAAGCGGATTGCTTCTCGTTCCTAAGTTTGTTTTTTTTAAAAAAAAAAAAACCAAACACCCAAAGGCCCTTTTCAGGGCCACTCACTTCTTTCAAAAAGAGATAATATTCATTTTGCCAAAATCAATTAAAACTCAAAATCCTTTGTTTAACCCTATGATGTACGTGTGTGAGTGCGTGAGTGTAGGCCTTATTATTCTAAACAATCAAAACCAAGAGACACTTACGTTTTTTCAGTCTGGTCTATTCTGGTACAAATATTTACAATTCAATGTCACAACACAACATAACACAACACTTTTTAAAAAAGTTCATAGACTTCTTCTGTGTCTTTTTTCTTCTTTCACTCTCTCTGTTTTCTGATTTTCTTGACTTTCACAGTTTTTTCCTCCTCTTCTTCCTCACTTTTTTCTCGTCTTCTTTTCTTTCCTTTCTTCTCTTTCTGAACGTGTCGGGGTTCTTCTTTTGCCGAGGGTACCTCTTCTTCCTCCTCCTCCTCCTTCTGCTCCTGTTGTTTCTTAGGGCAGTCTGAAGACCAATGTCCTTTCTCTTGACAATGATAACAAGTATCTTGACATTTATCTCTTTTGATACTGGTCTTGCTTTTTTGACGGTCAGAACATTCTGTAGCCCAATGCCCTTTCTTCTGACAGATATAGCAAGTATCTTGACTTTTATCTCGAAAGGAGGGAGAGTAGTCCGTCGGTTTGTCTGAAGAAAACTTTCTTATGACACCTCGCAAAGCTCTAATCAGAAGTTCGATCTGTGTGGGTTCTTCCATCGTGCTGGTCAGCTTGAGAGCGAAATGAATACTGAGAGGGAAGGTATCAGCCATTTATATATACACCTGGTCTGACATAGATATATAGGGGTCCATGGCGTTTCAAATGTAGTCATTTGACTTTTTGCAGTCAAGATGAAACGATCGCATCATTTCGTAAAGAAAGGAGAAGAAAGTAAGAGGCAGAAACGTGATTTATCGCCTCGCACAGTAGCTGAAGTCTTGGCTCAAATTCATGCCAGCGATTTTGAAGACGAGTGAGCCAGAATCCAGACCCAGAGAGTCTACACCAAGTCAAAGACCATCACCACCAGTAAACCCTGAAAAGTACTACCACATTCGAGAGACGGACAAACGCTTCTCTAGAAAATTTAGAACCACAGCCTACACATACACGTTGAAGTTTAAAGATTTCAAGTCCGACGTAACGTTGGAAAAAGCAGAGGGGTTCACCACCGATGTGTGGGATTCTTTGTTAACCACACTGAAACAGCAATGTGAAGCCAAAGAAGACGATCGCTTGAGACTTTACATTCATCACGACAGTTTGAAGTCCCCCGTTTGGATCGAGTTTAGCAGTCCAGCAGAATTGACACCTTCCAAAGTCATGGACAAGATTCAACGCGTACAACAATCCAACGACAAGTTTCACATCACCGACGGAAAAGCAACACTGTTCATGACCCACGTGTCTCTTCCCCAAGGGACAGGACATGGCAAAAAAAGGTGTTGTTGGTAGACAATCTTCGCAGCATCAAGCGCAGCATCGTTCAAATTAACAACACTCAAGACAAGATGTTTAACCCGTACCATCCTGGTGGGACGAACGTATGCCGACAAGAACGACACGGCAAAATGGAAATGAGCCTGGCAAACTATTAAGAAAATTAGTCGAGCCAAACAACGAAGAGAAGCAGAACTCCTGTTACAGCAATCAGGGCTATCCAAAGACACACCCTGTGGCATTCCTGAAATGCAAAAATTGCAAGACGTCTTGGCGCCACGCTAGACCTTGAAAGTACACCCTCAAGAAGTGCGCGGACCTCTGTTGTTTCGAGGCAAAAATTTCACAGACAGAAAATACATTCACGTCTATCATCACGATGAACATTTCGATGCCATTACCAGTATCACTGCATTTCTGGGATACGGTTATTACTGTGAGAAATGTGACTATGGCTATAACAATCGAGAGCAACACACGCATTGCGGATCGAAATGTGAGGGATGTTTAGCCTCTAAGCCCTGTCTAGACCAAGGACAAGAACAAGTGCATTGCCCAGCTTGTCAGCGCACGTTTGTCAGTACAACCTGTTACCAACAACATCTAAAGATGCAAGGTTCACAGCGGCAATGTGCTTGTCAGCTCCTGAGATTGTGCCCTACTTGTGGACAAGGCATACGTACCAATAATGCCAAGGCGCACGTTTGTTCAGGAAAGAAACGATGTGACATTTGTCGCCAAATCTTGGACTTGGAACACCAATGCTACATTAAAAAATACCAATCCAAACACTAAGAGGAAGATAATGAACAGAAGAAAGGCCATTTCATCTTTTTCGATTTCAAATGCATGCAAGAGACTGGCATTCACATTCCTAATTTCTGCGTGGCTCACCGAGCGTGTGAGAAGTGCATCCAAGAGCCTATCTTTACTCATTGCCCTCATTGTAGCAAGATTCCTGGAGGACGTGAAAAAATCTTTCGGGGACCAAACACGCTGACTGATTTCGCCCAATGGATCTTAAACCCTATCGACGAGACGTGGAGTCAAGAGGACATCGAACGTAACGGAGATTATCATCGCTATGCCACGGTGATGGCTCACAATTTCTCGGGATACGATGGACAGTTTCTTTTGAGATACTATACGGAACAAAGTACCGAACATCCGAAAGTGACTTTGAACGGAGCCAAAATCATTTCCATGCAAGTGGGTCAAGTGCAGTTCATAGATTCAATGAGTTACTTGGCCATGCCTTTGAGTCGATTGCCTAAAACGTTTGGTATGACAGAAATGGCCAAAGGATATTTTCCACACTTTTTCAAAACCGAAGCCACTGAACACGCCGTTCTGCCCCATTTGCGTGAGGCTCAATACTACGACCCCGACAACATGCGTACCGAACGAGAAGCTTTCTACGCTTGGTACCACACTCACGCCTCGGACCCTTTCGACTTTCAGGAAGAAATGTTAAAATATTGTCGTTCTGACGTGGACATTTTACGGCGTTGCTGTGGAAAATTTCGAGAACTGTTCATGGAACACGGTGGGATCGACCCTTTGAAAGAAGCTTGCACCATTGCCAAAGCGTGTTCCTTAGTGTACCGTCAACGATTCATGCCCGAAAACACCCTGGCTGTCATCAGTCAAACAACCAATTTCGTCAAACGTCAATACTCGGTCAAAGCCCTACGCTGGCTACATTACTTGTGCAATAAGGAAGACAAAATGGATCCAACATGCTCGCAACGGAGGAGGCGAAAAGACCATCGGAAGGTATTCAGTGGATGGTTGGGACTTAGAAAACCCCAAGATCGTGTACGAGTTTAACGGGTGCTTATTTCACGGATGTCCTATCTGCTACCCTCAACGTAACACTAAAAATCAGTTTTTACAACGGACCATGGAAGACTTGTACCAGGCCACTTGTCAGCGACGCTTGAAGTTAGAAGAGCAAGGATACCAAGTGGTAGAAATGTGGGAACACGAGTACGATCAGCGATTGAAAACCGATCCCGAGTTTAAGCGTATCGTTGAATGTTACAAGCTGGTGGACCCACTGAACCTACGGGACAGTTTGTACGTAGGACGGACGAATGCCACCTGTTTGCTGTGCCAAGTCGACGAGGAGAAATGAGAAGAAATCAAATACTTGGACGTGTGTTCTCTGTATCCGTACGTGTGCAGATATTGTCACTTTCCTGCAGGGCACTCGCAATTGCTGACGGAACACATTGACCTAGACAACATTCGCCAATACGAAGGATTGATCGAGTGCAAAGTCTTGCCTCCCACGTACTTGTACCAACCCGTTTAATCTCACCATTGCCAAGGAAAACTGATGTTTCCCTTGTGCCGTACTTGTGCCGAAACGTGCAACCAAGACCGACCTTCCCAGCACACTCAGGAAGAACGCGCCTTGACAGGAACGTGGGTCAGCGTGGAATTGTTCAAAGCTCTGGACTTGGGATACCAACTGTTAGAAGTGTACGAAATTTACCACTTTCCCAAGACAGAAAAATACCACAAGAGCGACGAGACTCAAAAAGGCATTTTTTGCAGACTACGTGAATGCCTTTTTGAAACTGAAACAAGAAGCCAGTGGCTATCCTTCCTGCTGCCGCACTCCCGAAGACCAAAAAAAAAACAAAAAAACAATTCAAAGACAAATACTGTGAGCAGGAAGGGATCACTTTAGACCACATCGAGAAAAACGAAGGAAGGCGATCGTTTGCCAAAGTGGTGTTAAATTGCTTGTGGGGCAAAATGGCACAACGACCGTGTTTACCCAAGACGGAGTATTTGACAGAACCTTCCCGCTACTTCCAGATGATTCAGGACAAAACTAAAAACATGAAACACGTGGACGTCCTTCGTGAGGACTTCTTCTTAGTCAATCACGAAGAAGAACTGGACTTTGTAGAAGCCGACGAATTTGGAAATGTCATCATTGCGGCTTACGTGACAGCTCATGCTCGCTTAAAACTGTACGAAGCTTTAGAACTGTTAGGAGATCGTGTGCTGTATTTTGACACGGGCAGTTGCATCTACATCGATCGCCTGGGTCAACCTCACCCTGTCATCGAAGGAGACCGTTTAGGAGCCTGGACGGACGAGCATCCAGACAACAAGATTCTAAGTTTTGCAAGTGGCGGTCCCAAAAATTACGGCTACGAATACCGTAACCCTCAAGGAGAAGTGCACACGGAGTGTAAAGTGAAAGGATTGACTCTCAATTATCGCACCAGTCGACTGGTGAACTTTGGCGTATTGAAAGAAGCCTTGCAGTCTGGAGAGGATGGAAATTTTAAAGTGACCACCCACGAACCGCACAAGATTGTACGTTTACCCACACAACAAATCGTTAGCCAGCCCTTGGAAAAAGTCTATCAAATCGTGTACCAGAGGCGAGTTCGGCTTCCCAATCACTTCACTTTACCGTACGGTCACGACGATATTGGCCAGCATATAAAAAAGGACAACGTTCAAGACCGATAGTTCATTGTGACTACCATTGCCGAGCTCGAAAGATGAATCCTTTCAAACAGCAAGTTTCAAGCAAGACCAAGCTCGAGTGCGATGATGTGCCTTGCGATGGCAAGGATGCCGTACGCTATGACCTTAGAGATTCAGTACCACATCATGGAAATTTTGCTACGACTGTACCTACCATGGAAAGTGATGTAGTGCGTGTCAAAGCTGACGGATGTCATGTAAAACTGAGCAAACTCCTGCATATTTCACCGTACCCTCATCGAAATGAACCTGTGAAAGACGAATATTCGTTCCCTGTGCGTTTGCGTGAATACTGCGACTTTGAAAGTCGGAGGCAAACCTTCCGAGGAAAATGGCCAAAATATCTGGGAGGACCTACCCCCCGAAGAATTTGCTAGAGCTGGATTTATCTACTTGGGCGAAGGGGATAAAGTCAAGTGCTTCAGTTGCGGTGTGTCACTTCACGAGTGGGAGAAGAAAGATTGTGCTTACCTGGAACATGCTCGATGGTCTCCAGATTGTCACTACCTACCTTTAGTGGGACCTAGTCATTAAAGTGGGCATACCATATCGTTTACGAAACCAGCTGCTTGGCTAGGAGTCAAACACTGGACAATCCCTAGACAAGTATTTAAACCCCATGTAGAAAATAATCTTCAAACATTACCAATTGAATTGCAAGAGAAAATCTACAAGGGCATTTGGCAGGGACTTGCCGGAGACAAATCTCAATTTGTGACTGTAGAACTTTTATGTCGAGAAATTCACAAGAGGAAATTGACAAAAGTCAACAAACAAGTAAGATTTCTCTGGATCAAGGGTGCGTTCTTCCTAATATTCCGCTTTAGAAAATTTACATTTGAAGATTTTATTGACATTCTTGACCGATTCCTGGAATGGCAGTGGTCAGAAATTACTCACTTTGTCCATTACTTTCGCTCTAGGAGAAGTGTTTGACTGACATGGTTATGGATACTTTACAAGAGAACATTCGTGGTTTGCCTGTGGAATTCAGAGAACGCATTGACCGCGAGTTCGTCAAAATACAAGTGAAACGCAAGGAACCATTGCATCCGTTACGTAACCGATGTTTGAACCACTGGTACCTAAATGCTATAAGAGGACTGATTCTGATGAAAGTGTTCCAGTGGTCAGACATTGATGAATCGCATGAAATTCATAAATTTTTGGATGCAACTCATTCAACTTACAAGGTGATCCTAATACACCGAATTCCAACGGACGAGTTAGAGGATTACAACAAATCTTTGCAAGGACAATTCTTTCTAGTTCAAGAGGAAACTTCTGTGCGACGTGTGGTGTGTGAATTAGTGACTAAACTTTTTTGGTACGGTACTAAAATAAAATCGAAGCTGTTCAAAAAGTACACTTATTACCTTACACCAAAGAGGGTATAAAAACGGACTACCATGCCACGACCTTTATCATTCGTGATACAACAGATTCCGTGGAAGGAAATCAATGACACTATCAAACGGTGGAGGACTACGATCGTCTATTACGAGAACCGTGTCCATTGAATTGGGGTCGACGTGTAGTGTGTGTCTTAGTGACTTGCTTTCTGGGATTTTGTTTACCAGCCGATTCCTTGTGGACTCTTTACGAACAGTACATACCACTCCAAAAAGCATGAATGTGGCCCCTATAAATGTACACGAGAGACTCATTCTGCTCAAAGCTTTGCGCTTTCATCTTGATACTTCTCAACCTCTACGGGAAAACAAGATTCGTCAACTTTTAGGTACTGAAGATGTTTACGACGACGTGTGTGTAGCTTGTGACTTGCACCCTCACTGGAAAGATGTACGTGACTGGAAAATTTGGAGGTTTGAGGCATGGACAAACGAAGTGGCACACTATGCCAAAGATTTGTAATCCTAAAAAATTAAAACGTTTGGTGAAAAATGTAACTTTTAAACCAGTGTTAGTGACAGTGCCAGAAGAAGACGTCGTGACCGAGGAAAACCACTCTCTTCAGGATAGGACCGTGATCGACATCCCCGAAAGGCCATTCCGGGAGGACTCTTGTGTGACTGTGCCAAGGAGTGTAGAGACTCTAAGAACATTACACACTACCCCTACGATTTCACCTCTTGATCACCACAAATTTTGTACAGAGACGTGTTTATATTCCACTTTGATCGTTTTGATGTGTCTTTTATTCATGTACTTAACCATTGGCTTTTATGTATTTTTGTCTTTCGCGTTGTTCACAATTAAAGATGACAATAAACGTGTCCTGAAAAAAAGTATAAAAACTCTTGTCTTGTCTGTCCTCGTGTCAAAAGTGACATTTCTTACACTACTATGGCAACCTCTACTGTCTCTACTCCCTCTTCCTCCACTGTCACAGTCATTGACGAACACGTAAATCGGACTAGTTGGGAGGCCTTGTATCTTCGCCATCCCTTTAACATGCTCATTGCCAGACCTAGCGGTTCAGGCAGAACCGAATTTGTCAAACGTTTGATCGAACAATAAACATCATTTGATCGATCGTCCACCTCAATGAATCGCGTGGTGTTACAAAGACTGGCAATCGGCGTACAACCTTCTGCAAGAAAGTCAAGGCGATTCCATCGTGTTTGTGGAAGGCATTCCTGGCGAGGACGACGGGATCGTGTCTGACCCTAGTCAAACTCATTTGGTTATTTTTGACGACATGTTAGGAGAAGACGAAGAAGAAATTAAACTCTGGTTTACGCGCAAAGGGCATCATCGTAATGCCAGTGTCATTTACATTACCCAAAATTTGTTTCAACAAAGTAAAGTCCATCGTACCATCAGTCTCAATGCTCATTACGTGGTGTTGTTTAAAAGCCCTAGAGATAAATCGCAAGTACAAGTCTTAGCCAAACAGTTAGGAACGCCTTGGCTGACCCATACGTACGACGATGCCACTCAAACCCCACAAGCTTATTTACTCGTGGATTTAAAACCCACCACTCCCGATTATTTGCGATTTCGTTCCCATCTGTTTCACCACTGGTGCCAAGACGGAGGGCCTGTCGTGTACACGTCCCCTTCGTCGACGTAATGACAATCACCAAAAAAGTCTATAAAAACCTCGGTCACTTTGGCTCTGTCTCAAACAGCGTCAACATGACGTCCCTTCAGTCTCATCTTCCCATCAAATTGATTCGTGCCTTGTACGGTATCAGTCGCGAAAAAAAACACAAATACGTGCTCGTGTCTTAGAAGCTAGTCTCAAAGAAGTCTTACGATGGTTTACGGTGACAGTACGTCAATTACTGCAAGGCATCATTCAGATTCCACATCAAACCAAACGTTTTTTTGAGATAAACAAAGTCGCCTTGACGCAACTAGCCGATCCTCGCATCGACACTCAAACCAGAAAGCAAATCATTTTGAAACCTGGAGGTAGCGGTTCTCTAGGATGTGTCATCATTCGTTCCCTCTTAAAATGGGATCCTAATGCTCCCAAAGTCGTCCCCAAGAAAAAAGCCACACCCAAACGTACCCAGAAGAAAAAGAAAAAGAGCAACGGTGTCAAGACCAGGTCACAGCCTCAGAAAAAGAAAAAGAAAAGTCCACATAAAACAGCTTCTACTCGCAAGAGAGCGTCTCCAAAAACTTCTCCTCCAGCGGTGACACCCTTTACCTCTTTAGCGGCTGTTGCCGCTGCTCACAAAGTATCTGCCCCCAAAATCATGAGAACGGGTGTGTTACAGAGTTTACTGGATTTGTCTAAGCAAGAACTGTCCCGATTTAGTCCGTTGCGAACTCCTCCACGACGTGTGTTGCCTGTCATCAAGTTGATTCGACGTAAAGACAATCAGTGGCGACGCATTCCAGTATAAAAAAAGACCTGAGGCAAACAATACGGATCAGTGTTTTTGTGCTGCTGAACGCCCAAAGATGTCCCCTCCAAGAAGTGCACACCGTTACCATCGTGTTCCTTCTTCGGTCCATAAAGGAAAAGGGAAACGAAAAAGACAGTCACGTCATCCTAAAAAGCGCTTAGCCAAACATCGGCGTCACCCTCTGAAAAGACACACTCGTTCAAAGAAAAGGAGAAGCCACCAAAGGGGAGGTATCTTTGGCCCTTTATTTCAAATGGAAAAATTAGTAGATAATTTTGCCACTAAGTTAAAGGATAAGCTCCAAAGGAAACAATAAGATAAAAGGGCGCATGTCGAGTCATGGACTTCAGTGTGTTTTGTGCCCCAAAAGATGTTCCCTCATCGTCGCTCTCCTGTCCAGAAAGGAAACAGAAAAAGACAGTCTCGTCATCCCAAAAAGCGCTTAGCCAAACATCAACGTCACCCCCAGAAAAGACACACTCGTCCAAAGAAAAAGAGGAGCCACCAAAGAGGAGGATTCTTTGGCGATTTTGGAAAACACATTGTCACCTTTATGACGAAGCGATAGTCCCCCAAAAAGGATAAAAGGCCGTGTGACAAGTCATCGACATTAGTGTATTTTTTGGTGCGTGCCACGGAACTAACGAACCAACCAAGAAAGATGTCACCCCCCAAAAGATATTCCTCTTCTATCCCTGAAGGAAAGAAAAGGAAAGGACTGCCACTTCGTTTATCGAAACATTGGGACATGTTGTCCGTCCTGTCCAAAGCTTCTCCACCCATGCGAAAAAAAAACTCATTCAAACTGCCTCCAAAGACGTCATTGATACCGTGAGCGAGTGTTGTCTGAATGTCTTGAAAGGAACGATACCTTTGACTAAACCCCAGAAAATATGCTTCGCCAAACATCGACACGTTCTTCGCCAAATGGTCCAAGAGAAAATACCCATTAGTCAAAAGAAAAAGATGCTGGTGCAACGCGGAGGAATTTTTCCCCTGCTAGGACTTTTTATCAATGTAATAGCGAAACATATGTTGGGTGTATCGGGAAAAGTTTTACCCGCCTTAGCTCCAATGTAAAAGGGTCAAGAAGATAAAAGGGACCTCTGGAGTCAAAAGATCTCAGACGTGATCCTTGAAATCCAATGG
>JAECUM010044552.1:0-27041 GCA_016617855.1 Megalonaias nervosa | reverse complement strand
ATCAGAAAATAATTATTGCAACCACTATTAGTTTCAGAAAATGTTTTAATTACCTAGACATCTCTCCTAGGGGTTATTTGTTTTAGAGACCGTTGTCTGTGATAATTACAAGTTTTGAATGTGTTATAGTCGGTATTGTAATGTGTTACAAATTAAATTCATTTGAAGCAAGAATTCAGTTCTTTAGCAGCCCTGACTGTGCAGCATGTTATTATGATAATTGTCATTAAATCATTAAATGAATGCATATATTAATCATTTATTTCTTGAATAGATTTTTCGTTCATTTACTTTACTGAATATGAAAGCTTTTGGTAGTGTGGTTGATACTTGTGCGAAGCACAACATTAAAGAGCATTGGATCAACGAGCTGCGAGTCGTTCATTGACTGAGTTCAATAACAGTTTAATTTAAGTAATTTCAAAACAAAGACTGAAATAAATAAAATTAGGATTAAGAGTGCTAGAAGCAACATACTCTATACTCCTGGAAGTGTTCTTAATAAGTACTATCTCACAATCTCTAAAGTGATATTATATAATCGCTATGCTCGCATTTGTCCGAATATGGACTTACGTTAAAGCCTATCAGGTCTAAGATAGCAATTGTTTTATAAATTAAAACCACTACTATAGGGTAAAAAGGGAGAAAAAGTGGGATAATATCATTATTTCAAGGTTTTTCTCGCATATATCTGCATTATCTATGATCTGCATTAACTATGATTGTCCACACATGGCCCACTTATTTTGTTTTATCATTGCAGCAAGAACATAAAGAAGATGGAGTGTCGGAAACGTTGAAAGATTTAACCAGTCAAAACATTGAAGACGAAACATTTACCGAGATCAAACTTTAGATTAAGCTAAGTTTAAATTACTTACTTTCGTCCTTTTAAAGTACATGTTATATCCCGTATATCTGTGTTATATTAATTCGTGCTTCAGTACATCTGAATGAGATCAGTAAAGTCTAGACATTTAGGCTGATTATGTAATTTAAAATACAGTTAAACCACATGATATAGTTTCAGATAGATTCTTCAATTTAAAATGCTAAAAAGATTTATGAGACTTATAGACAACTACATAGCAGCGTCCATACCAGTACTACTGGTTCTACTATCAACAAGTATAGCCTTTCGTCTCCTTTATCTATTAATGTGTCTTGACCTTGACATTCACAGTTCTCATTGTCAGCCTTTCACTCATATATATTCATAGTCATGAATGTTTTCGTATGCGATGCTTTTTCAATGGGACCATATGAATAATATAAATTTATAATATTAGCTACGTGACATACTGAGAATAATGTATACCCTTTTCAGTTGAAAATCTATCAATTGATGCTTTAATAATCATAAAGAATAGTTTATATACATTATATCAGAAAATTCAGTATGGTTTAGTATCACGCATGGTAGATATTACGTTCTGGGTTATACAGAGTAATTTGAATAAGATATATATATATATATATATATATATATATATATATATATATATATATATATATATATATATATATACACATTCTCTCAACGTTTGGTTTTTCATTAAAAACAAAATATAATCGCCGGTTTCCTTGTTTATTTAGTTGGTTACCTCTATGTGTTTTTTTCATTTAAGTTCTTTAACACGAATAATTCCATCTAGTTTTACCTGTGGCCACACAGAATTATAAGACATTTAAAAAAAAAACAACGTTTGTCCATTCCTGCAAATATATATATATATATATATATATATATATATAGAGAGTATATATATATATATATGGTTAAGTAAGTATAAGGTATATAAGTATATATACCTTGTTTTATAAATGACGTGACCGTACCGGTGTCCTAAGTGGTTGGAGCGTCGCCTCGGATGCGGGAGGTCGCGGGTTAGAATTCCAGCCGAGTCATACAAAAGACTTATAAAAGTTATACTAGCGGTTGCCTCGCTTGGCGCTCAGCAATAAGAGGTTTCTTAGTGGTAGGACTGGCCTGCCTGGTGTCAAGATAATGTGACTGAGTGGGACATGATACTACATGTCTGCGGCATGATGTCCCAGTGTTAGACATCGCTATAAACTGCCACACTGCAGACATCGAAGTGATATAACTAAAATCGTTAAGGCTACGTTAAAAATCTAAATCACAGACACACACAAACACACATATACACGTACACATGCACACTAAATAATGTTATGTACACATCATACATCATCATGGCGCACCGTACAGTCGAATCACTCAAAGTGCCTTATTCTTGGCCAAAACATTTCAAAGCTTCTTCCTCCAAGTATGAACTAACTTGAGAACTTTCCCTTACTGTACTCCTGGAAACAATTCTACAAAGATATCATAATTCTTTTGCTATGTCTAATTTCTTGCATACTCTCGTGTATCGCTGACTTCCTATATATTTTCCGGCGACTTCTCTCTTTTACACTGTATCAGTCCATTGAAATATTTCCAATTTGGAAAGACGCGAGGTGTTCCGATCGATGTGTGAGTTGGAGGCACGGGTTCATGCTTATTTAATTTTTATTGCTTTTGTTGATCTTAGAATTCAGTATTTTATAATGGCATGAACAGAAAAAGGAAAATGAATACCCACTGAAACCACGTGGGCTTTACACCGTCACCGCTGGATTCAGCGATATCGATTTAAGGACAAGCATATAACCCACTTGGTCATCGAAATCAGAACATAGTGAAATTTATAGACTGCTAGAGTAACCGCAGATGCTGCACAAGGTGCATTTTATACTTGTTTAAAAATTGCTAGTTAAACTTTATCGTCGAAATCCCAAACCTGTTCCGCATTTTAGACTCGGTGAACTTTTAAAACATATTTTCAAAAGATAAGTAATAAGTGCAAAGTTAGACCTGAGTTTGAAATGGTTCTTAATATATATCATATCTAGTCTAATATTTCTTTTGTATCTCGTTCGAAATGATGGACCAACAGAAAATTGATTGTGAAGTAACTACTTGCATTTGACCATTTGAAACATCATTCAGCAACGGTTTCCATTTGTTGATCTGAATTGCTATCCATTAAAGCTACATCAGGTCAAGCACACTACCACCGCCACTACTGTAAATACTGCTATAAATTGTTCGTACAACAAACTACAATTCTGACATACTAAAACCAGTCTACTGTTACTACATTTTCTTAGAGCACACTCTCACTCTAATATATAGACAAATTTGATGCATCATTGGCAAGACTGAGGAAATATATTCAACATTCTACAGTGTGTGTGTGTGTGTGTGTGTGTGTGTGTGTGTGTGTGTGTATTTATGCAACACGTATTCAATTATTAATAGCATGTAACAACAACTGACAGAGGAACAACAGTAGCATTTCAATCCAGAGAAATGATTGAACTGTTCTTGGCGTCAATGGTAGGTCTTGTAAGAACAATTACACAAGCCCGTAAAATTAATTAGTGGGATTTTATGATATTGATATTGGAAAATATATTTTGAGAAAAGTCTTTGAACAATATATGCATTCTCATAACGAAGGCGCAGCTTGTTCCTCTTTTCACAAGTTATTTGCAACATCAAGTTTACCTCGGCAACGTACATGTAAATCATAATTACGTGGTATATTACATTACAATGTCAGGGAGTACCATGCATTGACAAAATACTCTTGAATTTAAGCTATCCCCTAACCATACGGACTAAGTGAATCAAAAGTGCATCTGAGGTAACAAGCTGTAAACATCGCCTAGTTCATTTTGGAGTATTTGAATCGTGTGTGAGAAGAATCGATCACAGTTTGATACACACTCGTGAAGGACCAGATTTTATAAATGGAGCTGTATTTCCTTGAAACCCTTTACAATACTTTAGCAAAGCTATCTAAAGCTGAATCCCGTATCAATGAACCAGTGGGATTGGTTTAAGGAGAGTGGAAAAGAAATGCAAAAGAGGTTGCTCTTTATTGGTTACTGTATCCAACAAAACGATATATTGGTAAAGTGCGTAAGTCTAGCTGTACTGTATTCTGTATTAAGACGGTCTGAGACATCCAAAATTTACCAGCTACAAATTAAACCTGTCTAAGAATGGAGTTCCGTGTACATTTTGTTTTAGCAACTCATGCTTTAATATTGCTCAGTAAACTGGTTAATTAGATTCGGATGAATTATACATAAGCTATTGCAGACAAATGTGATATATTACTTCTAACTCTTAAAATCAAACGTGTTAGGGCAAAACAGTGCCATTCAGATTGTGCCAACCTTTTGGCGAATGACATAAATCAAGAATTAAGGGTCAATTCATACAACATAACTATGTAAAATATAAATATCAACTGGTTTATTTTAGAAAATAAGACAATGTGTAATTAAAGTAGAAAAACCGATCCTGTTTATTGTTCATGCTGATTACCTGATTAAAAATGACTAGTAAAACAAAACGTATATAGTTCCTGGACATCTGACACCTTAGTTACGAGAAATCACGTTTTACATTGTCCTACAAGTACATCATTATGCGCATCATCGTTTATCTGTGTCTTTCAGACATCTTTTCAATATCCACGACTCCAATCAACAACATAATTCATAGGTTTCCCAGCTAGAAAATTATAATAATTCACAACAAATTCCTCCACAACAGCCTTGCATACCTGAAAACCAATTACAAAAAAAAACCCAAATGAAATTAAATACTGGTAGGTAAATAAACAAAGCACTTAAAAGAAACATAAGCTGCATATTAAAAGAGAACAGGAGCATAAAAGTTCTTCATTTTGCAAACAACATGGACACCTGTTCCACACTATATAGAACGGTAACTTTAAATAGCACAAGACCGATTGCCAAGGTCATGTCAACATCTATTTCGGTCAAAGTACGCCACATATTAGTTCGAATGGAGGTCATGAAAACATCACGTGATACCAGGATTGCATTTGTCCCGTAGAAATATCATTCACGCCCTTCTTGTCGATTGTCTCAATAATGAGAGTTCAGAACATTTCTGTTAAGTATTTCACAATATAAAGATTTAAATCTTCGATAATCTTTTTGGTGACTCTGATTTTGTTCATTTGGTGCGCACATAGAGATTACATAAGAGAATTAAAGCATCAAGTTAAAGAGTCGTCTACAGTTTATATAGCCAGCTTTGTAAAACAACAAAGGAAATATTGCTTTATTCATAATTTGTTAGTTGAACTAGCAGAGTGGAAAACATTTATTCTAATAAAAAGACAGCACTTGTAGGATTATGTAAAATTATTTAAGGACCTGAACATTTAAATAATTCTGTCGGATTATGTACAATATTCAAGTACTTTTGTGATATTCTACTTTCATGGAGTTAGCCTTGAAGTAAAAACTGTCGGATTTAGAACTGTGATTCCTCAATTGTGCCTGCATGTTAGCACACAAATACATTAGAACAATTATTTTGAATACATTTGGATAGCTTCTGAACTAATGTGAAATTGATAGTACAATTTGGGATAATATTCTAGGAATTCCTACACTGTAAGTTACTTTTAAATCTTTCACTTTGTTTGATTTTAAATTTTGGGAAAATAAATTTATATTGTGGAAAACTGAACATTTGTTGGGTTGTACCTTATCTTGCTACTTAGTTTAAGCCTCTAAACGAAACAACATGGAGAGTAAGTAGTGATAATGTAAATCATATTAAAAGTAACATAGGTAGGAAACGGAAAATAAAAGGCATGACATAAAATAGCATCAATGTTAAGGGTGACAAATGACTAAAAGGTGACAGGGGAAGCACGTGAGAAAATAAAATATATTAAATATTTTTAGAAAAAAGTATCGATGCGATATATCTACCTAAGCAATAATGATTAACAGTAAATGCCATGGTTTATCTTTTTTACACACTTTTGATAGATTTACTATTCCACGTAATACTCTACCTCTGGGTCTTTGGACCAACCAGATATATGGGGTGTGACGACCACGTTAGGTAGAGTCCACAAAGGGCTATCTTCGGATAGTGGTTCCTTTGGAACTACGTCAAGAACTGCACCACCAAGCCACTTGTTTCTGTGGTAATAAAGCATTAGAGATATTTCGAAGGAGAGGTTCTCTTTCGTGAATATGAAGAATCAAGTACACGCCTTACATTGGTAAAAAATTATGACATTAGTCCAAGCACAAATTCTTTTAAACAAGCATGTGATGAAATTTCATCCATAAATATCATCTTGATTTTGAATTTGTAAGTGTGATGTTATAGGTCAAAATAAACCTTACTAAATGTATCACTGTAGCACAATTCTAGTGTTTTTCGTGAGTTGAAGTAAATTATACAAGATGCAAGGTTAGAAGAAAACCGGTTTTGTTATTATCAGACGAAATTTAAACAAAATAAACCTTGGTCTTCTCAATTCGACACTAAAACTTTGCCCTCTTTACATGAACGTACAAGCTCTTGGCCTCCTGGCTCATGGCCTTAAACGTTTAACTTAAGGTATATCACTGAAATGATCCTAACAGTCTCTCTTGTAATATTTACGTGTGAAGTTTGATAATGGTAGTTTGATACTATAACATCTTAAGCCTGTTTATACTCTGTAGTGCTGAGTGTTGAAACCATCTGATATTTTTATTGATAACAAGATTTTCATGATGGCAGAAATGGCGGGCATACCGATGCAAGGGTGGCACAATTTTCGTTTAGGACAAACTCAACTCCATAAGAAGTCTTTTGGTGAGAACGCCATATCAATATGACCATCTAATCGAGAAGAGTAGTGGCGGCAAGATTTACAACATAGTACTGATATGGTGGCGATATTAAAGGTCAGATCGGGATCACTTCAGATCAAACTGGCACCCCTAAGAGGTCTTCTAGTGAACACACTTGCTGACATAACTTTCTGTTAAGGAGAAGTAGCAAAACCAATATTTTCAGCAATGTTGCACGCACATTTTTATGCAAGAATGATCCTTGATCTACTTAAATCTCAGACATTTAGTCTAAGTTATGGATGTACTCAGGAGAACTGCTGAGGAAAGTTTAAAGAACTGCAGCTCGTACAGATAGCTTCTTTTGTTACTCCACAATTTGAGATGTCTAGTTTTTATTTTTCTTATAGAAGTGTAGTTTTATTACTGTTCATCAAAGTACCTCATGTAACAGAAAAGATTGATCCCTGGTTTTACAGGAGTCATTTATTTTTAGGTCATCCACCACAGCTGGCCATGCCAATTTTAACCATTTAAGTAATCATTGGGGGAAAGGTGTTCAGCAGTTTTATACGTACGTGAGTGCCTTTACTAAAGTTTCTTCGTCTATCAGATCACCCCGTCCAATATTTATTAGAACTGTACCCTAAAAGACAAATAGAAGGGTATACTATTAAATCCAAATCAAATAAGAATTTTGTATTTTATAAATGTATTTTTTCTTCAGACGTCTTGTTACGACCATGTAGTTTAATTACTTGTGTGTTAAAATTTGAATTCTTTTTATTTCATTTTTGTATCATTATATTTTATTATGATGATGATAATGTTCACGGGATTTTATATTTTTGAAAGAAACATCGTGTTTATTTAGAACGTAAATATGGCTCTCGGCTTTCGTAAGTTTTTTTTTAGATTGCCGGGTTGATAAACAACCGGCGTAAACGATTGGTTGTGGCCAATGTCATTTTCTAAGCATATGTGATTACATCGTGTACTGCGATTGTTAGATGATGAAATAACCACGCGTTCTTCGTGCGCGTGCATGAAATGACGTCTTAGTTCAGTTTAAAAACACTTAGGTCCCTGTGAAATAGTCAGAGTCGTTCTTATACCATGAGAAGAAGGTATTATTTTCCTTATGCTGGAAAGAGTTTATTTTTCTTTACATCTGTAGAGCTCGAGATGTGTTTTGTTATAGATGACAGCTATAGGAGTTCGTCTACTATTTAAATAATAATTTTTTCCCTGGAGAACTATACAAGTGGTTTAGGACAAAGACATTCAATGAAATTCATTCTAAATGAATAGTACAGTACAAATTGTGGTTCAACGTGAAATTCTGGACATTTGTGTAAAGACTTCATCTGACGTCATCGTCCTCCATCTTGGAACCAACTTGAGATTCAAACTAGATTCAGTTAGAACTGTTTATTTATAGGACTTTTATATTTTCACAATTTTAGGATAAATGTTTGGATTTTCTTCACAAACCGTAAGTCCTTTTTCATATTTGCACCTTTTCACCGTGCTTTCTAGGGAAATAAATTATTTTTGTTAAAACTTACAAAGTTTGTTGTCTTCCCTCTTTTCTTTTGTTACTTTTGAACGAGCCGATACGTAACAGTCTTAATGCTAGTTATCTATACCAATAGATATCACCCGAACATAGCTTGATCTTATTTTTATTTTCTTTACAATTATTCACTTGTAGAACACATTTTATCTATTTTTAGCATACATTTTATCTAAACTAAGAAAAAATATAAAAGGTCTGCCAAAATTTATTTGAAATATGATGTATCCGAAATTTAATAAATATCTTGGCGAAGAGGAAATCTGTAAAAAATTGAATCAATACTGTTCGTATTGCGATGCTTTGGGAATTAATGTATTATTCTTGTAGTAAACAGGTAAGCGGTATTATTAACAGTTTATAAATTTAATTTTCCTTCAAAACTCGGATATCTTATCAGACGGTTTCTCTTCAATGTATCCCATTCAATTTCTTTTCAGCAATCGAAATACCTTACTACATTCGTTTGTAGTCCAATGGAAATAAAACACCGCATTCATTGAAGCCCAATTGAAATCTGCGTTCGTTTAAAGGCCAAAATTGCACAATATGCCCACACCTGACATTCATTTATGCATATAAGCAATGCATGCTTTCGCTATGTCAGATCCTGTAATCTATTGGTAATATTAATTAAAAAATGTAATGTTATTTTTATCATGTTCAATTAAAACGTACACAATCTTAAATTTTCATAATCAATTTGTATAAACAGATCATACTGTAATATAACTACTGTACCCTATCTTTGCAATAAGACAATATGTTCCCCGAAAGCAGTCCCTTAGTTTCTGGCGTACTTGGAAGGCAGCAGCAAAGATAGTCCGAATTCATAAGCAAGTCAGGCATGTGCTCCTTTGTTCTAAAAAGAAATTAAATAAATATACATGTATACAGACAGATATGTGTTTAAAAAGTTATGTTCGTGTGTTCCTCCTTAAACATCTTTATGTTCTCATTGATAAGAGCATATAACCTATGAAAATTCCTCCAAAATATATGAATATGTATTCTTAAAATCTGACAATATTTCCTTATACTAAAGACAGTTACAGTTGTTTGGTGCATTTGTGTAAGCTTGTATGTGTGTGTGTGTGTGTGTGTGTGTGTGTGTGTGTGTGTGTGTTGCGGGGCTTTAAAGTTTCTTGCCTGTAGATGTCAACATATGAAGATCGGTTCTGTAGTAAATCCATGTTCCGCACCATACCGAACGTTTTCATTCCAAATGCCTTGCACAGTCTTGCAACTGAAAGTACAATATCTTTAACATTTAACTCTTCTAAACAACAATAGCATAAGAAAACCTTGATCAACACCCTGCTCCACTAAAGGTTACGAACAAATCCACATACATAAAAGCTGAGAACGGTTAGTATCTCTTCTTTGTGGCCTCCTCAGTTGCAAATATTTCAACTCAATGATGCAGTTGACCTTTAATTTACGCAACCCATTGCCATTCACATTTATCACTCTGGTGGCATAGTGGTTAGAGCGTTCGCCTCGGATGAGGAAGGTCGCGGGTTCGAACCCTGGCTGAGGCATACCAAAGACTTATAAATATGGTACTGACAGCTGCCTCGATAGGCGCTCAGCATTAAGAGATTAGTGTTAGGACTGGTCGGCCTGATGTGTGGATCATGTGACTGGGTGGAACATGCTACATGTCTGCGGCATGACGCCCCAGTGTACGACATCATTAAAAACTGTTACACTGTGGACATCATAGCCATATGACGGAAAAATTGTTAAAGCTACATTAAAAATCCAAATCACACACACACACACACACACACACACACACACACACACACACACACACACATTCATTCTTAATTATGCCAAGCACAATTCCATCTAGGCCCTTCAAACAAGAAAGTTCTAAATGGAGCCATTTAAATCCTCCTAATCACTGTCGAATAATAAAAAGGTGAATTTAGGAGGCGTGCGAAATCTTTTTGTATTGATAGTAACCATAATATTGCAATCAGTCCATATACTGTTGCTTGGCCGAAAGGTCTTGTTTGTCCCCAAGCATTTTGCCAACTCTTTGCGTTCAAGCGACGCAGAAATTTCAACAGGAATCAAATGCATGGATACCAAGCAATAACATTTTCCTTAGCCGTTTATATTTGGTTTGTGATTATGATTACCCATAACACTTTTTCTTCAATAGCATTCGTTATTCTCATGAAAATATGTACTTCTTTACAATGTCACCAGAAATATAACATATAGTACTTTAAATAAGCGAACTGGGATATACAACGTGTGGTACGTTTCGGATATATGACCAAACTGAATTCTGAACGAAACTAATATCTCGTTCAGAATGTAACTAATATATTTTTTCAAGAGTTTAATAACTACAAAATAAAAAGGGGAGTTTCCTGTTATTTGTTCATTTGTTAGTCTGGAAAAAACTAAGAAAACAAAATATCACTGTTTTTACATTTGAAATTAAATGGCATATTTTGTTTTGCTTGATAGCAAATCTAATTGGTTTATCCCCCCTTAATCGCCTATAATCCCACTCATAAAGTTAAAATCACAAAGCTAAATCTGTAATATCCCCATTCCTCCCCTCCATTACTTTTAAAAACAGAACTACCACGATACCAGTTGTCTAAAATCCAGCACCCAAATATCTACTGAGTACCAATGAATAATGTACAATCATTACCCAGTTATCTACTATCCATCAAACAATGATATGGTATACACCAACCATCTACTATCTAGAGTCCAGTTATTTAATATCAAAGCCCACTTATCTAGTATAAAGAGACCATTTATCAAATGTTTAACACCCAATTATATAAGACCATCACCCCCAAAATAGCATTATTCTAAATGTTATATGTCAATGCTCAATTATATACTATCCATCACCTAGGTGTATAATATACAATACTCAGGGACCTAATATTCACCAGCTATTTATCTATTATCAAAACCATGCTATCTAATATCCACCAACCAGTTATATACCATTCTGCACCCAATTATCTACTATTAGCAACCTAGTTATCTACAATCCATGACCAGGTATCTACTATCCACCAACGACATATCTTCTATCAACACTCCATTATCTACTATCCACCAACCAGTTTTGTACTATCCAACAACCAGTTATCTCTATACACCAACCAGTTTTGTACTATCCAACAACCAGTTATCTCTATCCACCAACCAGTTTTGTACTATCCAACAACCAGTTATCTCTATCCACCCACCAGTTTGTACTATCCAACAACCAGTAATCTACTATTCGTCACTCAGTTATGGTTATGTACTAGCCAATAAAGGTTATTTACCATTAATACCCAGTTGTCTCCAATCACCAACCAGTTATCTTCTAGCAATAACAATTTGTTTGCTATCCACAACAAGCTACATACTATCCAGCACCCAGTTACCTACTAGTAACACCAGATGATTTAATATTCACCAACCAATAATCTACTATCAACACCAGTTATCTGATATCCACCAACAAAATTAACTACCACCAACACCCAATTATCTACATATCAACCAACCAGTTACCCACTATCAACACCAAGTTATCTAATATCCACAAATCAATTATCTGCTATCAACACCAGTTATCTACAATCCAAGAACAAGTAATCTACTATCCACCGACCAATTATACACTATTCACCAGCTATTGATCTATCATTCACCAATCAAGTATCTACTATTCACCAGCCAGTTATATACTGTCCACAAACCAGTTATTTGCCCCTTATAAATGAAACTAACGTCCCAAACCAACATAACATTCTCGGATCCCTTTATAAATTAAGTGAAAGAAATCAAGCCTCTTCTTTAAGGCCCTAAAAGGTATCACCTTTATAATATACATACTATACCATCTATTTTTTAAAACAAAACTACCGTCAATATCTCGAGTACAACACCATAGAGCAAACCTACTCAAGAAGCTATAGACCTCACACTTCTCTTTTAAATAAACACAACAATCTTAACCCTTATAATCCCTCATAAATAAAGTAAAAATGTTTATTTCCATCTATGATGTTCCCATATTTATATTTTTTAAAAAAATACTATTCTTTTCACGACTGTCTATTTTCTAAATACTTTTTGTTTTGATTTTCTTTTGAAGGAAAGTGTGAGGTCAATATACTTGCGAGAGTTGAACATTTATATGAATAATCTAAGCATAGAATGTTTGCGAAATGTAATGTGCTGAAATTAATTTTGGTTTCCCAAGAAAGAGAAAAAAGATAAATATGAGGAAATTTAAAGAAGAAGAAGAAGAAGCAGAAAAAACATTAATGTGAAGAAATTCAAACCAAAATTACAAAATTTTATAGAGAAAGAAAGTCAAAGAAGAAAATCAGTGCAATTTTGTTTTGTGTTTTTGAAACTTTATGTAACATAATCCTGTAGGGCAATCTTTCCTATATAGGATTTATGGTGGTGATACTGAAGATTTTGTTTTCAAAAGTAGAGTGCGTATGCTATAAATGGAGGGAACTAAGGGGCATTTTAGAAAGGGCAAGATGTTTTTACTCAATTTATTAGAGGACTCCTTGAGTGTTATGGTAGCTAGGGTTTATTTAGAAAGGATAAATAACTGGTTGTTGTCAGTAGATAACTGGTAGGGGGATAGTACATAACTGATTGGTAATCAGGAGATCAATGGTTGATGACTAGCAGATGACTGTTCGGTGGATAGTAGATAGTTATATGCTGATAGTAGATAACTGGTTGGTGGATAGTATATAATTGGTGGATAGTAAAGAACTGGGTGTTGATAATGGACAACAAGGTAGTGGATAGTACATAAGTGAATGATGGATATTAGATAACTGACTGACGCATAGTAGATCAATGCCGTGTTGATAGTGTATAATTGACTAGTGGATAGCAGATCACCGCGTTTTGCTAGTAGATAACTGGGTGCTGGAAAGTAGATAAATGACTGGTGGATAGTAAATAACTTTTAGTGGATAGTAGATAACTGATTAGTGGACAGTAAATATATTAATTTTGATAGTAGATAACTGGTTGGTGGAGAGTAGATATCGGGGTGTTTATAGTAGATAGTTGGCTGGTGTATAGTAGATAAATGGTTGCTGGATTGTTAATAACATAATTGGGTGCTGGAAATCACAAGGTTTCAAAGTATATAATTGCTTGCTGAATAGTAGGCTGCTAGGCACTGGATATTACACAACTAGTGGTGGGCACTAGATTAATAGAATCGATGCTGGGGTTTGCACCGAGACAAGGAAATCCAAGTAAAGGGGTTACAGCCTTGTGGGGAGACATATAATGTAACCCCCCGACTGGGGTTTCCTTGTCTCGGTGCAAACCCCAACGTAGATTGTTATTCCTTAACAATAATTTCCTCTAAAGTGAAAAAGAATTCTTCACTTTTGCATTACAGTTCAAGCACAAATGTTTACATTGAGGCGCATTAATACAAATACGTTAATGAGGACTGTGGCGTGACGGTTTCATCCGAAGTACACAAGTTTTACGAGTGACCAAGAAAAATAACAACATACAACGTTTGATAGTTTTGAGGTATTATCACATTTAATATGTGGATGTTATATAAAATTAACAATAAATAATTAATATTTATTACAAGAAAATGTTTCATTTTCATCAGTTAAAATTTAGAAAAGTTAGACTGAAAATAATTAAACTACACTGGGTACACATCTCTATATAAAACATAACGAAGAGTTACATGCTTCATGAGTGACCGTGATTGGATTATTCATGGGTAATTATAGATCTGTGTCACTATTGTATATAACTTTCCTTTTCTTTGGAGGAGTTGAAACTGTTTCTGACATACTGGAGTTTTAATTAATATTGATTGTAAAATTACCCCCGTGTATGAAACACCCTCCAAATACAGACCCTATCTGATAACCAGCTGCTGATCTTATAAAGTTTACGGTTCCTTGGAAAATTAATATTTCATGTCTTGGAAATATGGCAAGTATTGCTATTAGTAGTGGAAGGATATGCGACAGAGAAATCTGCTTGTGGAATAATGTGTGGACTGATAAATGAGTCCTTCTAACTGGGAAGTGCATTGTTTGTCATTAATGGTTGCAGGTACATATTTGATTCAAATGGGGCACAATTGGGGCAAACATTTACGATTTTTGTTCTCATACCTTTAAGAGTCAAGATGTTCCCCAGCTTGTAGTCCATTTTCTTTATGTTTTATCCTTATCGTTTTTTTTTAAATCTTATTTTTGTATATTATTTGTTCCTCTCCTCCAAAAAATATTTTGGTAAATTTCCCTAAGTGTCGGCGTTTGTTTGATCGGAAAACAACTCCATCAGGTCAAGCAGAAGACAACAATGTTTGTGTCTCTTGACAAAGTAGTCCCTAGCGCGTGGACACCATGACTAAAACGACTGGTCTGAGATAACCAGACTGAGACAGGAAAAATAAAGTTAGCAAAACAAGTAGATGTCTCTTTCGCATGGGTGAGAGAACTGGGTATTGACACGTATATAACATGAAGATGATATGGTGGATAATAGATCACTAGTTGTGTAGATAACTGAATGTTGATAGCAGATTGTTCGTTAGTGGATAGTAGATATGCGGAAGTTGGATTTTAGACAACAGTGTGCTGGATATTAAACAACTATGTGGTGGATAGTAGATACCTGGTACTGATTTGTAAAGATTATCATGACAGGAAGATTTGTTTCTGAAAAGGAGTGTACAGGAAGGATGAGGATATTACATAATAAGGTAGAATTTGTAACTTCATAAGCTTAATTATAGGAGGGTAACGGGAGACAAAAAAAATAATGTTGTTATCAAGCGAAATAAAAATACGGCATTTCATTTCATTCAGAGTGCATATAAACTCCCATTTTGTCGGCTGAAAATCTCTAGCCCATTGTATTTCCCTCTAAATTGGACCACCATTTTCCAAACAGATAGGCTCCTCATGTAAAACATATGACATAATACGGCCTTTCTTTTAAAGATATGAAGATACACACCTTCGACATGTTTTTATGTCCCTATATTTATGAAGCAAAACAAACTGCAACATTTCATTCAGAAATCAAACTCCCATTCCAGCCAAATACATCTCACATGCTACATAGTTAAAGACAGATTCACCATACATGATAACCTGTGACGTCATACGACATTTTAGTGTGAATGCAGACCGTCGCCTCATACTGCAGTGTTATAATGCAGCTATGAACCAACATGACACCTATGTAAAATTCCCAAGTGCTTGTTATGTTTTTACCCTATTTAAAATGGGGCCCTGTTTGGCTCTCGATCGCGTGATAACATGAAAAAGTGGTTCGTGAACATTAAGGTTATCTATGTTCTTTTGCCCAAAAACTTAGAGTGTCTCGATGGCAGAATGATACTGTACTAATGATCATTGGGAATCTGGTCTGACTCAATAAACGCTGTCAGCCTGGTAACTAATCCTTCCTTTTCAATTTCAGCGAGCGGAGCTTAATAAATACATTGATTTTTAAACCTAGTGTTGATTCCTTTTTCGAAACCTCTCTGTCTGTCTGTCTCTGTCTGTCTGTCTGTCTGTCTGTCTGTCTCTCTCTCTCTCTCTCTCTCTCTCTCTCTCTCTCTCTCTCTCTCTCTCTCAGTCACTGTCTCTCTCTCTCTCTCTCTCTCTCTCTCTCTCTTTGACTCACAGACCGCTCCGGTGCCCTAGGTGGTTAGAGAGTCTGACTCGGATGTGGGAGGTTGTGTGTTCGAATCCCGGCCGAGTGATACCAAAGACTTATAAAAATGGTACTAACAGCTACCTCACTAGGCGCTCAGCATTAAGATGTTAGTGTTACAACGGGTCGACCTGGTGTCAGGATAATGTGACAGGGTGGAACATGATGTAACATGTCTGCGGCATGATGACCCAGTGCTAGACATCACTATAAACTGCCACACTGCAGATATCGTATCAATATGACTGAAAATTTGTTAAAGCTACGTTAAAAATCCAAATCACGCACACTCACTGTATAACACACACACATAAACATATGTACACACACCTTACCCATGCACTGACAGACAAATTCCAAAATTCCACATGTTAAAATATATTACATCGTGCCGTATTTCCGTTCGAGTGCAGATCGTCATCTTTTGTTACAGTGTTACAATGTAGTTATGAACCAAAATGGCACATATGTTGTATTCCCGTGTAGGCCAATAAATCTTTGACTCAGTTTAACAATAGGGCCCCGTTAGAGATCGTCATGTTCTACTACTTCTGTATCATGGCAGAAGCTTAATACCTTACCCTCACTCCCTATTGACCCGACACCAAGAATCCCAATCGTTAGCGATTCCAATGGTCTACTATGATCAAATGTTGACCTGAAAAGCAGTAAATTAAATTTCAAAACAGTTACTTAAACGTGATCAGGTATTTAAAAAGTTCTATTTATCAATATAGCATAGTACAGAAACGGGAGAAAAGATAAAATCAGCAATATTACATACAAGCACAATTACAGGCGCTAGTTTAGAAATGAATTTAATATTTTACAACATTTAAGAAACCATGCCAAATTCATGACTCGTAAATTATGAAAGGGAATTCTTATTATTATCAAATTGTCAAGCAAATATTAACGAACCTCAAATAATAAATAAGAGATCAATACTGTTATTATTGTTTACAAAATAATGTTAAAGCAAAAAATGGGTGCATGAATATATAACTAGTTCCTTCTGGGTGCTACGAAGTAAACAGTTCTAGTTTACTGCATCACAGAATAGGATTTGAACCTATGAAAATGTTTGCAGCAGACGTTTGTAAAAATGTGTAATCATTACACGTAAAATCTTAATTACTCTTTAAGAGGGGAACAAGAAAAGAAACAAAGTAAATAAGACTAAAGTGAACATTTTATAAATGAATCAGATGGCAATCCAATCAATTTTACCAAAATATAATCACCAATAAAGCAAAATTGATTAATATGAAACGTTATGGCATTGTCGAATGAATGACACATGTGGTCTGCATGAGAGCAATTTTAAGTTCAAAACATTTAGTATATTAGTGACTATCCGATGGCAAAAATGTTACTTAGGACGTTGCACAAGAAATAAAAGATTTGTGAAGGTTAAACATTATCATCTCGTAAACATATGAAATAAAAATATTTCGATTTCTTGCCAATTCCATAATTTTCTGGTTTGAGCTTCTGCCAGATGTAGCACTTTTCTCTCTGTTGCCAAGATATAGGTTATCACATATTGAGCACTAATGTTTCGTGCCGCCGTCCGTCGAGTCAGCGTAAACGGTGGTAATGGCTGCAAATAATTCAACAGTATTTCAGACATTTACTTAAATTCCATTCAATTTACATCATTATTCTTGACTAGATGACAATGAAAACTAATAAAACTTGTGCTTTAAAGTTTATAAACACCAGGTTGAACTCTTTAAATAATCAGCTTTCTTCACCTGCTGGTGCCAGTGATAAAATTAAATATCTTCATGGATCAAATATAGAAAAGTATTCGCGAATTATAACTTACATAATCAAGAACATTAATTTTTTCGATTACATTCTTTTGGATTCTATTTCGTTGAAAAATGGTCTGGCAAAGTTATTGGTACCATGTCAGTATGTATTGAAAATTAGTCATTCACAGTTATCCCTAGCATGTCAATATGGACTGAAAAGTAATCTGGCAAAGATATTGTTAGCATGTCAATATGCACTGAAAAGAAGTCTGGCAAAGTTATTGTTTGCGTGTCAATATGCACTGAAAATTATTTTGGCAAATTTATTGCTACCATGTCGATATGCATTGCAATGAGGGTCATGACACTATTTTATCTCCTGAATTCTCTGCAGATTTAGCGTTTTTATTATAAATTATTTGACTAAGGTACACGTGAAGCTGAGTCGTAGGCTCGACTTACCAGTTCAGGGTTGATTTTATCGGTTATTATATCGATACCTAGAAAAAAAAAGTGAAAAAAGTGATAATTGTACCCTAACGATTGAACTGAATTGAAACAAAAAACTTGGACACGCACACATAAACATTTATATACATAATCTACACATGAATCATGATCAGTTGAATATGTGACACTTAGTAACTTATTTGTATTAAACAAGATGTAATAAAAATTACGTATTCGTCAATTTCATGGCTTTGTTGTTGCTCGTCAATCGAGTTTTAAGATGACAGTGACATCAATAACTGGCTTTGTTTCTGTGAATATGTGAGTGGCTGATCAGCCCAATGTGTGCGCTGAATTGTCTGTGTCACAAACCAGGAGATGATGCGTGGAGTTTTTTGATCAATAGAAGACGTGCTGCAGTTTAGAGACTGACGCTGCTCGCACTTCTGCATCGCCTATGCAGTTCTCCTCAGCTCATAATCTGTAACTCCAGTATGGATGAGATCAATCTCATGGAGTACAGAATAGTAAGCTAATTATTCACCGTCTGTAGGTTGTAACATTTACAGGTGATCATTTAGGATTTAAACTTCACCTGTCAATCACTTTGGTTGGCAGTTCCCAATGTCTAATAACCGATTATATCACGATACTGATATCGTTTCCTCAATGACAGACAATTTCAGCCTAAAGAAATTGGACAGCTTGTTCCCTTCTATAGCGGACCATCAACTTTTAAACTATCCTTATCAGTCTCTCAAACAAACGGGTTCTCTTTTTCAAGGGCATACACCCATGAAAGCTACAAAAGCAAAAGAAAGAATAAACAACGAAAACATAAAAAAGTTGTGTATGATACAATTTGTCGTTACATCTCTGTACAAACAAATTCTTGATTGCAGAGAAGATACGCTATAATTCTGTTATGCAGCTAACTCGATTTGCTTCAATCCAAATATCAAACAGTAAGGAATGGCCTAGAGCAAGGGAAACCATTTCAATCAAAGCTTTAAACGTTTGTGTCATCTATGATGAAGAATAAGCTTATCCTTTTGTAAAGTTTACGCGTTCTCGGACTGTTATTGTCACAATATTCATTTTTCTTTGCAATAGTTTTGTAACGTATTTGTTAATAATAATAATAATAATAATAATAATAATAATGCACATAAAGATGCTGTTTTGTTTTATCCTGGTTAAAACGGTTGAGTCTGTAGGTCCAGTATGTTTCTTGCTCTTTTTTTTAAAAACCGCATTTATTTCTTAAACAATTCAAACGGTACGAAATGCATCATATAAATAATGGATATGCAAACAAGCGCTTATCATATGTATATGAATCAATCTCCACCTTCTTTCTTTTCTTATATCTTGACTCCAGTTAAATTTGCTTGGAACCTGAGTTGGAACTATGCCACTGAAAAGGATCATCTGCTACCCGGCATTTTTCCAATTTTTGGCAGGCTAAACATTTTCTGTTTTTCATGTAACTTTCCGGCTAAGAATGTCAAGTATTTCCCCTGTAATATTGCTGGAAATTCTGTTACTTATTCTAACGCATTTGTTATTTTTGCACCATTTATCATCACATGGTTTTGATCTGACAACGTGTAGTCCCTATATCGATGACTTCAGTTGTATCATGATAAGGCTGTCTTAGACTTTTGTGGTCTGTGGTGGGCTACAACCGGGTTATGATTGCAAATGGTACTGACAGTTTCGCGCGATTTAATAATGGGACAATGGTTATGAATAATGTGATATATTCGAAGGCCATCAGGGTGGCATGTAGGATAAAAGGTAATCATGAGCATTTCCGTTTTCTTTTTGTTTCAATAAGTCAGCGTAGTGCCTTGTTTGGACCTTTCTATTGCCTCCGCTATTTGATTTTTGTCATAGCCTGACCTTGTCAAATGTTGAGACACTTCATTCAATCTATTTTCAATCGTTTTGCCAACAGATAACATCCTGCACATCCATAGTGCCTGGCTGGATGGGATATTGTTAATATTAGTGTTTAAACTGACAGTTGGAAAGGAGATATAAGTGTTTGTCGGTTGATTGGCCATTGATGTCTGTGTGCAGTTTGTTTCAAACTATTTTCGTTGCTGATTCCAGTAAGATGTGATTTGTGTTGGAAATTTCTACCATTTCCTCATCATCCTACATAAAAATATGTTTTCTAAAACTCTCATATGTATGTGTCTAGCAAAGAAAAAACGCTATTGTTTCTTTTCTTACTAAAACCTTATATTGTACATGCAATATATTAGCGTCTCCTCCTCTAGCTCGCAAATCGAAATAAATCCGCCCTCGCATCTACTCTAATTGGAAAACATGTACCATGTAATCATTTGGCTTAAAAAATGAAAGGTGTGCAACTTGTCAATCTCGATGTAGGACGCGTCGCACCAAAAATCTATGAATCTAGACTTACGATAAAAATAAGTCCGATCTTGCACTAATTTGGCTTTGTGAACCGTTTCTTGACTGTAATTTACCTGACTGTGTTATTTCTATCACAATTTGCTTCAATGGAAGGACGAGATCGACGCCAAAGAATAGGCGGGAGGATATTCGTGTATGTTTCAAACTGAGCTAGATGCTGCTTCTAAGAGACTTTAATATTGATTTCATTTGCGATATTAACAATGAATGTTTTATTTGATAAAAATGCATGACCTTACACAGTTAGTAAGCGTTCTGAGAAATGTAACAGACCTTGTTGTTATTCTGACCGATCACATCTACACTACCCACCCAGAAAATCTTTGTTTCTCTATTAGCTATCACGATCCCGTTGTGTAACTCGTAAGCAGCAGAGTTCAAAGTAGAACTCACATTCCTATGTGCAATAACGAAGCTTTAACTAAATTTTATGAAAATGAATGTCTCTGAACTAAGAATATTAGGTCACTGGGTCTTTTTGTACGATTGATCAATTTAACTGATACTATTGACAGAATCACTAAATAAATGAATAAATCGGCAGTCTAAATAAAATTCAACCCAAAATTCAGGAAATATCGCTGTGTGGTTCTCTGATTTACTGAAAGAAGTAAGTAACAGTGGTGTTTCGTCCGGTAAATTTCCAGTTGCTGAAATTAACCAGGGCATTTGCAATTCGTAATTTAAATGAAAATAATGAGCCTTCGAACTACGTTGTTGTTGGTTTTGGGTTTAACGCCATTTCTCAGGGTAAGATAGGTTATACATGGCGACCAGTACAACTGGTGTAAGAAAACCCCTGTCAGAACCATTGACCCACGGGAAGGTACTGACAAGCTTTGTGACATATCCACATTGGTCGACCTCGAGACTCGAACCCACGCGTACAGAGATGAGATGTCAGTGATTGGCAAAGGCGAGCGCTTTAGACTATTCGGTCACCACCTCCTCTAACTCTCGTCACATACACGTTGTATCTGTGCTTTAAACGATTTTCTTGATAAACATGGTAGAGAGCATCTTTTTGGATAATCTTAACAAGAACCGACTCCTCCATAAATCGCAATCAGATTTGTAACAAGAACAGTCCTGTCAAACTGTCGTGACGATACTTATAGACCAATAGCTACTAACGATTGCATCATGCGAACTTCATTGGTTTATTTTAAAGAATCATTAGATTAAGTTGACAATTCGGTGCTCATTAAAAGCCTAAAAGATTACAGTTTTCTTCAAGCTCATTTTCTTGGTTCACATTACATACTTCTGATTCGAATCATATTCTAAGTCGTGTTCATTAGGACATCTTCTTGTTCTACTGTTTACCCATGGCTTATGTGTAATGGTTGTCAGAAGAATTACTCTCCTAAAACTACTGTCTAAATTTTGTAACTCAGCCAGAACTTTAATTTGTTGGATATATTCTATCACTGACAGATTACGGCTACGTAAAGATATAATTTATCCAAAACAGATAAACACCAGAGAAAGGCCGGGCGAATCAAACTTCATGTTTTTACTCCAGTGAATGGTTTGTTTTCATATCTACAATGGCAACCAATACAAAACGTTTATTCTTAATAAAGGAATAATGACATACAGGATTTTAGACATTTTTTCCAGATTAAATCTCTAACTTGACTGAACTAATAAGATCATGAAATACTCAGCGTAATCTTTGATCAACCACGAATTCAACATTACAAGGTATAGAACCAACCATTAAAATGCTCTTTTATTGCATCATTGGCTCTCTCTCTTGAAGTCCCTTCCTATGTCAATATGAAATTCAAATTCCCCCGATTCATTTAAAACTTCACAAAAGAAATTCTTTCTCGACCAGCTGGAATAATGCATTATAGCCTCCTAGTACAGAATGTTATCATTGTATCCGGAAATAACCTGTGTATATTTTATTCCACGTACGTCTGTATGTTTTCGGACATATTGAAATATGTATAGCTGTGTACAGTATATGCTTATACATGTTTCTGTTGAGAGCCCTAGTTACATCAATTAGTTCATTGTAAATTTTTGTGAGTGCGTGAGCTAGTATACCTGAGTGTATATGTGACTTTGTAAAACATAACCTGTTAATACATGAGGACCACTTTGTAAATGGGTCTTTCATGACCGAGTGAGTAAAATCCGATTTATAATAATAATAATAATAATAATAATAATAATAATGTTTATTTGTAATACAGGCCACTGGCGCATGATACATATCCATACATCATGCGATACAAACAGATGTTATAGTGAGTAGGGTCACAAACAACATATAGCCTTATCAATAATACAAGATTATATCATCTTACTGAGGAATGGCTGACAAACTCGCAAAATACATTACTTACGTGAATGGGTAACTCTCAACCAAATCTGACAAGTCCAATTCGGGCTAGTGTTTCTGTACTAACGCAGCAAAACTCCCGGGCCTAAGCTAATAGTATGACAGAAAGGGAAGATATGACTGATGATACCTCTATAGAGACGGCAGAAAACAATGGATTCAAGCTTGAGAAATTTAATGCTAGAGATAAGAAATGAAGTAAGGAAACTTAATGAAAGATTTATATCTATTGCATGTTCCCTAGATGAGCTGAAAAAATAAAAATGAAATGTTGAGAAATCAGAATATGGTCCCATGCAAGAAGATTGAGAACCTGACGGAGAAAGTTATTGAATTGGAAACACGATTGCAGGAGAACGAACAAAAGCTTGAGCAACAAAGAGGCGTATTCCCGTCGAGAGAATCTGGTGTTTTGTGGTGTGCCTGAAATCCGCGAAGAGAAGTAGGAAGATGCAGGAAAATCGATTAAAGGGTATGTGAGGGATGCACATAGTTAAGATTCAGAGAGGATAGACGTTAAAAGATCCATCGCCTGAGATCAAAAGAAAATCCAAGACCAATGACTGTCATATTTTCAAATTGCAAAGACAAAGAGAAAGTGTTGAGACACTATAGAGAAACAGGGAAAGAAGCCCGTGAAGCTGCCACGAGGACCACATCTGAGAATGAAGATACAGCGACAACTAGCAGACCAGTTAACGTATGTGTAGCTGAAGATTTTCCGTTGAGAGTGAGAAAAGCTTGTGTCAGCCTCTACCACACATTAATAAAAAGCCATAGAACAAGGGAAAAAAAGCTTTCTAAACATACGACAAGCTAATAATAGACGGTTACACTTGTATGTTTGATGAGGTTAGGAACGATGCTGTTATTGTAGACAAAAGATAGGACTCCGGTCGAAGCCTATGTATGAGGAAAGCGATTCTACTTCTGTGTTAGGTTGTTTGGTATGGAATATACCTGGCTTAAGTGAGAAATTTTCTAGAGAAAAGAGGTCTGATTTTATTAACTATGTTGAAAACGTTGATATACTAGGCTTTGTTGAAACGTGGGCAGAAACTATCTATCAGTTTCATATTAACGGTTACAAAAGCTTTGATATCGTAAGAATTAAATCACAATCAGCTAGAAGAAGTTCGGGGGTATCTCGGCTTTTGCTCTTGAACCCCTCTTCAAGCAGTTTAAGACAGAGAGAAAAGTGCTTCACAAATATTATTTGGTTAGTTGTTTCATCTATGTAACTCAGTTGAAAGAGTGTCAAACTAGTAATCTAAGGGTAGGGGATTCGATATCCACACAGGCCAGCCCGGGCCAGCTGTCTTGCTGTACCAAAGGAAAAGGCAGTTTGTTTTCATTTCCTCAGCATGATATAGCCAATATGTTAAAAATGCCGTTAAAACCAACCATCCATTATATATATATATATATATATATATATATATATATATATATATATATATATATATATATATGTGTGTGTGTGTGTGTGTGTGTGTGTGTGTGTGTGTGTGTGTGTACACACACACACTGGGAAATGTTTTACAGGTTTTGGGGCTGTCCATTGTTGTACTACGAATTTGTCTAACTCGGAAAGCAATATTTGTCACCCTTAGTAGTGGAAATAATCTACCAGTGGACTCCATAATCACAAACTGATCGCGTGCCTATGTCAGGGCAACGAGTATGCCAGTATCAAAGGTTTTTACCAGTAGTCGCGCCAAGCCGGGTGCTAAAAATAACAGCTAAGCAAGTGGGCAAATATCCGAGGTCATCTTATCTACAGAAGTGCCTGTGCGAAGAGGTGTTACTCGAATGACAGCGCTTGGAATTAGAAGATATAGTGTTTTATTGAACCCAATAATTTTTCTAAGGAAAGTTCGAAACATAAAAGCATCTCGGCATTGATGCACATCCTATCGGGATATTTAATCCGCGGGCTCAAATAAGAAGTATATTGGGACCCGTAATCGTAAATGGACTTGGCGAAAACACCGTTCAGACTGATTATATTTTCTTCGTATCCATATCACATTTTCAGTTTATAGTCCGTCGCTCTTACTTGTGTTTTATCCTCTTATTACAATGCAAATAATTTGGTAGTCAACTGAATTCAAATGAAATGTTAACGAAAAATTTATTTTAGTTTATGACTGAAATTTTCAAACAAAAATTGCCTATTTCTGTACACGTCAACAAAATCTCTTAAGTTTTTTCTCGACATTTTTATTTTTGAGTCAAGAAAAAAAATGGTGTTTCGTCATGTTGGATCTCGAAGTACGTGTTTTGCGTTGGAAATGTCAGCATTAAACTTATTTTATCAAAGAAATTGTTAAGAATAACACATATATACAAGATTACATAATAAAACAAGCACCATTTTCCATTTAAGTTCCAAATCTTCTACTTTGATACCCGACAGCCTAATATTGACTATTTTAACACTACAAACTTGTGTGTAGCTGGCTGTACGCTTTCAACTTGTATGACTTTTCGCTGTATTCAAACATCGGCATTGACGAGCTGCTTGACCGTATGCTTGCATGTTAAAGAAATCTTTAAATTTATTTACCTTTAGTGAAATAGTTTATATTTCTTGTTAACTTTTCATATTAGAATAACGAACAGAAACGTAAAAATAACCTCTTCCTTGTCCTCTGGCTATCGTTTGCACACAGCACACGGTAGATGATCCGTATAAGCAATATATCGCCAGTGTGATGCGTTACTAATGTGAAATATAAGGTGTTAGTAGGTTATATTTAAATACATGCGAAAAATAACCTAAAACAAATTTATTTACTATGGGAATATAAATAGCAGGTCTGGCTCAACGACTTATGATGACAATAGTTAGAGAATGCAATAGAGGACAATAAATATTAAGACACATTGCAATATAATTCGACTCAAAAACGCATACCTGTCAGGGTCAACTGTGATACAACGAGCTTTTACTTACCGGCGGCATGCGTGTGGTACCATTTTAGTTTCTTAAATTTGTACAAGTAGCTGCCCGCAACAAGATTGTTTCCGATCACAATTTCTGCATTTTCCAAAAAATCATCTTCATTTTCCTGCGCTACAACACCTGAGAAATGGAAAAAGCGAAATTCGAAATGGCATAAATAACCAATGCCAGATGCAGTCATAATATCGAAAGGCTGGCAAGAATCCGACCGATAAAGCATGTAATATGCAATGCACTCATTTACTTCCTATACACCTTAACATGTATAACGAAGAGGGTAACCTATCACAATGGACATTAATTAATGCGGACAGAACAACACTGACAAATATATTCCTATTTCTAACTGCTCTAGTCAAAAAGAGCCCTCTGAGTAGGCTAGAATATTTATTTTATGGAAGAATCTATGCTGTGATAAACACAAATACTTAATCTATATTAGAGGCACAATGTAGATCACAGTGACAACTTTTGGTTGTAATGGTGCAGTACTAACAGAGATGCATCCAGCTATCAACTTTCCTGATTGTAACACAAACAGTGCCTATTAAACGAACTTTAAACATAAAATTTCAGCAATATCACCGAAATAAAAATGTATGTTCCAGAGACCTCAGTTTGAATATAGAAATCATCAAGATGCATCCAGTCCACCAAGTCCCGCGATTCTATGTAGGATAACATGCGTATAGCATGCAAAATATATGCAGAATGTAAAGAAACATATTTGGTTCATGAGTATACCATAGGATAAAACTCAACATAAGCCAATAAAAAATGTGAAATGTAAATTACATTTACTTTTCTTGCTGCAAGTATGTGGCACTGCACATAATTATTTATTTTGGTTCAAGCAAAAACATAATATGAGAAATAAACACAATTAGTAGTGAAGCGGAACATATGGATTACAGTGACTTACTTTGTTATTACGATGTTGGTACTAATCATGATGCATGCCCTCGAAGTTTAATGAATTTAGATAGAACACACACACACACACACACACACACACACACACATACATCTCTCTCTCTCTCTCTCTCTCTATATATA
>JAECUM010044551.1:0-15000 GCA_016617855.1 Megalonaias nervosa | reverse complement strand
TATTTTCCCTGGAGACGTTATCTAGGGTTCATCAAAATTCTTGGACAAAGACATTTACTGGAAATTATTCGGAAATCTAAAGCCGGAATATTATTCTTGTTGAAGCAACAAGGAATTGTTGACACGACAATAGAAAAGGATTATAGAGGACGTCATCGCCTTCCATCGGGATTCGAACTTTGATTTAATTAGAACTTTTCAGTGATAGAACATATTTTTAAATTCTAGGATTAATTTTTGGATTAGATTCACAAACCGTAAGTCCTTTTTCATATTTTTACCTTGCTTTCTAGGGAAATAAATTATTCTGTTAAAATTTACAAAGCTTGTTGACTTCACTCTTTTTGTTTTGTTACTTTGTACGAGCCTAGACACGTAACAAAGAAAATTGGGGTTCTCGTCCTTGGGATATATAAATTTTGGCTAAAATATTTCAGAAAATTGTTTTTTGAAATTTAAATTTCCCAGGTTTTTAAATCCCAGGTGCTATTTCACATTTTGTTTGAAATATTTAGTGAAATCAACAGGGTTTTTCACCATGTCATCAAAAGTGGAGATCATTCTTTCAATTCCTACTCAGGAGCAGTTGGACTGTTTGAAAAAAGATGAATTGCTTGAACTTGCCAGAAAATATGACCTTTCTGAGTCAAAATCTTCCATAACGAAACAAGAACTAAAAAACAGTTTGATTAAGTATTTGGTAGAAAAGAATGTTTTCGATAAAAGTGTTTTGGTTTCGATTAATAAGTCTGTATCAGACTCTGACATAAAAGTAAAGGAATTAAAATTTAAATACAAAATGGAATTAGAGTTAAGAAAGCTTGAACTTCAGAAAGAAGAAAAACAAATGCAGTTGCAATCTGAGAAAGAGGAGAGAGAGAGAGACAGGAAAGAGAGAACGAAAACCAAATGGTGTTTGAAAACGAGGAAAGAGACAATCAAATGCAGTTACAATTTGAGAAAGAGGAGAGAGACAGGAAAGAGAGAAAAAAAAAGCAACAAATGCTATTGGAAAAGAGGAGAGAGAGAAAGATAAAGAAATGCAATTAGAAGAAAGAGAGAAAGAAAGACAAATGCAATTACAGAAAGAACAGATGCAAATGCAAATGCAAAGAGAGAAGGAAGAGAGGGAATATCAATTTAGAATAAAAGAAATGGAGCTGGCAAGTGAAAGGCACATTCCCACCTCACATACAGATTCAGGTTTTGATATTAAAAAGAATATTAGGTTAGTGCCCCCTTTCAGAGAAAAAGAAGTAGATAAATATTTTCCTCGTTTTGAAAAGGTCGCTGAAATTTGAAATGGCCAAGGGACAAGGGAGCAATGCACTCAATTATTACAGTGTGTACTTGTTGGTAAAGCTACTGATATTTACCATTCACTCACTTCAGCAAAGTGTTGACCATAATGTGGTTGAAGAATGCACCTTAAAGGGTTATGAGTTAGTCCCTGAGGCTTATCGGCAAAAATTCAGAAACTATAAAAAAGAAGCTGGACAGATTTATGTCGAATTTGCAAGAGAAAAAGAGCACTTATTTGACAGATGGTGCTTAGCCCAGAAAGTTGAACACGATTATGAATGTCTAAAACAACTTGTATTACTTGAAGTGTTCAAGAACTGTGTCCATAGTGACATTAAGACTAATCTTGACGAGAATAAGATCGAAACCTTCGAAAATGCTGCTCTTGCTGCTGACGAGTATTTCTTAACTCATAAAGTTCCTGTTGTAGGCAAGTCTTTCACTCAGCAGTCTACTGGTAGAAAGGTATTTCAGCCTAATACGAGCCCTTCTAAAACTCTGGCTGGCACAACTTTTAAAAATCAAGCTTCTGATAAGCTTGATTCAAAATCCTTGTTTATTTCTACGTGTACCTATTGCAAGAAGAAAGGTCACTTTATTTCCGATTGCTTCAAATGGAAATATAAGCATCAGAATCATGATAGACCTATCCCAAATGCTCTTATTTCTAAGAGGTAAAGGTCACGGTCATGTATTGAAAGCAATACATTTGTTGGGTCTAATAAACCCCAGTCTGATTTTATTATGGAGAATTATGAACCATTCATGTCGAAGGGTTCTATATCACTCTTGGGTGAATTGGCCAATCCTATCCCTATTAAAATTTTAAGGGATACAGGAGCTTCTCAGAGTCTTTTCTTATCAGGTACTTTGCCTTTTACTGAGAAGTCTTCTTCTAATGAGAGTGTTCTTATTCAGGCAGTAGAGTGCGACTGTGTTAATGTTCCTCTCCATTGTGTAAATTTGTCATCAGACTTAGTTTCAGGACCTGTGACAGTCGGAATAGTGTCTACGTTCCCGTTGAGGGCATTTTTTTTTTTACTAGGCAACGACCTAGCTGGAGACAAGGTTGTGGTTAATCCACTTGTAAGTTACAAACCTTGTTTGGATCAAAAAGTTGATCTTATTGAAAAAGAATACCCTGATTTAAACCCAGCTTGAACAGCTACTAGAGTTATGGCAAAGAAAGCTCTTGAGAATGATTTCGATAAGTAAAGTATTCCTTTAGCTGACACATGTATTGGTCAGGCTTTTGATGAGGTCACTTTCACTTCTAATTTGGATCAATCAAAAGGTATCAATCACGGTGTGCCTCTTTTAACTACTCATTCTCTTTTTTCTAATCAGGGTGACAAACGACAATCACTTGTCGTCGAACAGGAAAAAGATCCTGAGATCTCCTGTTTGTTTCAGAGGGCCATTAGTGAAACTGAAGCCACTGAAATACCTGTCTATTATTTCATTGAAAATGGAATTCTTATGAGAAAATGGAAACCTTCCGAGGTACCTGCTGGTGACGAATGGTCAGTGAACTATGAGACTGTAGTTCCAAAATCTTACAGACAGGAAATATTTAGTTTGGCCCATGAAACTTCTCTGGCTGGTTATTTAGGGATTAATAAGACTTATCACAAGATCTTGACTCACTTTTATTGGCGAAAAATTAAAAGTGATGTTTGTAAATACTGCAGATTTTGTCATACTTGTCAAATGGTAGGAAAACCCAATCAGAAGATAGCTAAGGCTCATCTGCAAACTATTCTTGCATTTGAGGAACCATTTAGTAGAATAATGGTAGATTGTGTTGGTCCCTTACCTCAAACCAATTCAGGCAACCAATATTTGTTGACCATAATGTGTGCGTCAGCAAGGTTCCTAGAGGCAATTCCTTTGAGGAATATTAAAACCAAAACCATAGTAAAAGCTTTGATAAAGTTTTTTACTCAATTTGGCCTTCCCAAATCTGTCCAATCGGATCAAGGATCAAATTTTATGTCTGGAATTTTCCAGCTAGTTATGCTTGAATTTGGCATTCAGCAATTCAAGTCCATAGTGAAATTATGGTTTCACAGAACTTTAAGTGAGAGAAGTTTTGAGTCTTGTAATAAAGTTCTTTCTCTCTTGTTCATTCTTCAAAAGTTTCTTCAAATTAGGTATTACGTCCCTTACAAAGTTAAAAAGAAAATGAATGAGTTAAATTATAATAATAGTACTCTGATCTAAACAAATTAATGGAGTACCAGTTTATTGAGAGAGATAGCCAGGTAAATCATGCAATTAATTTAGCTGTTCCTGTCCCACTCAAAGAGGATTTAAGTGAAGGAATTGAATCGGACTACTTATTTTGGAGCGGCAAATCTTCGGAATTCGGAAATTATGAATAATCTGGACCAGAAACGTTCACATTTGCAAGAACAAGAAAGGAATGAACTTAAACAGTTATTATTTGAATATGAGCACTTATTTCCAAATGTTCCTATGAGGACAAACAAAATTTTTTATGACGTTGAAATTGTGAATTCCAAACCTGTGAAACAACACCCATACAGGATGAACCCTCTTAAACAGGAATACTTGAAAAAGGAAGTTCAGTATTTGCTGTAGAATGATTTCATAGAGCCCAGTAAAAGTGACTGGAGTTCACCATGTATACTTGTTCCGAAACCAGATAAAACTTTCCGTACGTGCACTGATTATGGGAAGGTGAACAGTGTGACTAAAACACTATTTACCAAGAATAATGACTGCATTGATAAAATTGGAAATGCCAAGTATGTCACCAAATTTGACCTTCTGAAAGGAATTTGGCAAATTCCACTAACGGAAAGGGCAATGGAAATTTCTGCATTCGTGTCTCCAGATGGACTTTATCTTTGTCTTTGTAAAGTTAATACTCAATTTCCATAGCTCTGAGTATTGATAAAACACATTTAAATTATGTTGGAAATTTTATTGTCAGTGCCAAAAATAACCGTGTCATCAGCATATTGTAGTATAAACACTCAAATGAAGAAAGACACATAGTGATCAGTAAAATGTAACTGCACGCAAGTGCTACCATGTTTCTAACACATTTTTCTAAGTCATTTTGATACACGATAAATCAGAATTGCCGGATGATTTTCATCTTGTCTAACACCCTTACTACACTGAAAGAAAGCGGATTGCTCTCCAGTAAAACTGACACAGGATTTGATTTTATGATACATATTACATATTATTCTAAACATTTTCCCATTGACATTGTTGACAAATAGTTCTGTCCACAGGCCTATCCTCCAAACATTGTCGAAAGCCCTACCAAAATTAGAAAAGCACAAAATAATTGAATTTTGCAATTATTTAAATTTTTAGTAAGAGCGTGAAGACAAAATATATGATCTGTAGTTGAATAGCCTGACCTATATCCGGCTTGGTTCTCTTTAAGAACATCGTGCAAATCTGGTAACTACTGAAGTCTTCCCTCAAGAACAGATGTAAAATGTTTACTAAAGCAGCTCTAAATCGTGATAGATAATAATAATAATAATAATAATAATAATAATAATAATAATGAGGACTTTGTATAGCGCCTAATCTTTAGAAACTCTAAGCGCTTTACAACATTTGACAACACTTAAAAAAAACCAACATATATAATGATATGATTGCAAAAATAAAAACAAACACCACGAAAGTAGAAACAGAAAATATGCTGTAAATATTTAAGGCAAGGATACATTATTAGGTCTTTAAGTCTGTTCTTGCAGTTGAAATAGGTGAGTTTTAAGAGCGCTCTTGAATGAGATCACTGTGTCTTTGTGTCTAAGTGCAGTGGGCAATTCGTTCCACGTTGCTGGGCCCTGGTATGCAAAAGAGCATTGACCATATGATTTCATTTTCATAGTGGGAATAATGAGAATATGAGTGTCAGAAGAGGAGCGTAAGTATCTTGCTGGTGTGTACACATGGGTGAGGTCAGATAGGTATGTTGGACTGGAGCCCGTCAGTGAAAAGTAGCACAGAGAACAAATTTTGTGTTTAATTCTGGATCGTATGAATAGCCAGTGTAGGGTAGAGAGCAGGGGAAAGGCGTGCTCTGATCGTGGTACTCTAAGGATGAACCTGTGTTTTGAACTTTTTGAAGTTTCTGAAGTAGATATTGAGACGAACCAGACAGAATTGAGTTACAATAGTCCAGTCTTGAAAGTACTAAGGAACACACAAGTGTTTTAGTGGCATCAACTGAAAGATACTTGCGAATGGAGTTGATTCGTCTCAGCTCAAGATATGCAGCCTTGCATATGTTCATGACATGTTGATGCAATGAGAGAGTACTGTCAAGAGTGACACCGAGGTTTCGTACTGACTGCGTGAATTTAATGTTGGTGTTGCTGATATTTATTGTCTGAGGTAAATGATGTGCATGAGAAAGTCTTTGTGTTGTAATCAGGATGGCTTTAGTTTTATCATCATTCATCTGCAGCTTGCTACATGTCATCCATGATTTCACATCGGAAATGCACCTCTCTACGCCTTGGATGGTAGCTTCAACTTCAGCTGAATGGCTAGATTTGTATATTTGGGTGTCATCAGCATACAATTGGTGAGACACTGAATGATGATCTATGACACTTGAGAGTGGCTGAGTGTATAGAATGAAGAGAACAGGTCCAAGAACAGACCCCTGTGGAACACCACAGGATAGATCAACTGGGCTGAAGTGTTTTCCATTTGTGGACACAATTTGTGTCCTGTTGACCAAGTAGGACTTGAACCATAGTAAGGCCGTATCATGAATGCCAACTACATGCTGGAGACGGTGAAGTAATATATCATGGTCTATAGTGTCAAATGCTGCAGACAAGTCAAGGAGAGTGAGGACTGTAATCTTTCCGCCATCCAAAGCAGAGAGAAGGTCATTGACTACTTTCAGAAGAGTAGTTTCAGTACTGTGGCAAGGGCGATATGCAGACTGTACATTGCTAAAAAGACTGTTTGAATTCCGATGAGATACAAGTTGGGATAGAACCACTTTTTCTAAGATTTTTGACATGAATGGGAGATTAGAAACTGGGCGGTAGTTCTTTAAATCATTATGGTCGAGAATTGGTTTCTTCAGCAGAGGCTTTACAATGGCAGTTTTGTGAAATGATGGGAATTCTCCAGATGAGAGAGAGGTATTAATAACATCAGTTAGTGAAGGCAATATTGGATCCAAGCACTCTAGCAGCAGTGACGTCGGAATCGGATCCAGTTGACATGGCTTTTGTGCACTCATCATCACGATCGTACGTACTAAATCCATAGACAAAGGTTCAAATGCTGCTAACGGATGCCGCTGAAATTCTGTATCGCAACTGTATGGTGACGACGAGTCAATTGAAATTGTGTTGTCAAGTTTATCTCTGATGGTTTGCACTTTGTTACGGAAGAAATTTGCAAACAGGTCCGGAAGGTTGACTAGAGAGAAGGTAGGTGGAAGATCTATAATTATCAGGTGAGCTTGGGTCCTATTTCTCCTTATATGTTGCTCTGATTATTCCTTCAAGCCAAGCGTCCGGAATCAGACCAAAGTCAAATATTATATTAACAAATGAGACATATAAGGGCATAAACATGTCAGAGATGCCTTTTACATATTCGTTTAATACGTTGTCATTCGACGATGTTTTGTTGTTCATAAGATTATTAATACAGAGGTAATTTCTGACTTAATTTCAGAATTAAGAATTTCATGGTCGACATCTATAATAATATTTATAGCATCTTCGAAATAATTGTTTTCGGTTTCGTTATCCATATTCTTATTTTTAATTAAAATTATAATTGTTCGTAGTTAACATCTGTTTCGAATGTTATTTAGTGTTTGTGAATAATCCCTTCGATTTCTGTTTTCATTTTCAACTTTATTTGCTTTAAACTGTTTATTCTCTTTATGCAATAGTTCATTTGTTTTTGTATATTTTACTTGCGTTCACAAGGTTTGTTGTTGTTGTTGTAGGGTTTAACGCCATTTTTCAGCACAGGATAGACAATACATGGCGGCCAGTATCAATTTTGGAGGGAGAACCAGGGAAAAGCCCAGAAAGAACCATCGACCCACGAGAAGCTCCTAGCAAGCTTTCTCACATACCCACATTGACCGAACCTGAAATTCGAACACAAGCCGACAGAGATGAGATGGCAATGATCCGTAACGGTGAGCGCTTTAGACCACTCGGGGACTCTGGGCCCCCACAAAGTTTGTACTATTTGTGTGTGTTTGTTTTACGTTATATATTTTTCTTGCTAGGTGATGAATTCTGCTGGCCTTTTCGCATTTTCTTCCCAACCATCTGTACAGAAATCTTTATTTTTATTGCTTGCTTGTGCAATATCTACATAAATATTTTGTCAACAAATCATTCGATTCGGAGTCTGTTATTTTCTGTCATATTTAATTTGTTAGCACAATTGTTGATATTTGTGTAAGAAACGGTACTTTCTGGATAAGATAAAAGTTTTTTTAATTCTTCGGTTCTGAAATTATTGTTGCATTTGCATTCTAAACGAATTCCACTATAATAAAGACAAAGTAGCCTAAATATGTTTATGATATAGACAAAGTATTATGTATAATGTCTTAATTTTGGTGGATTTAGAGCTCCGCCCTGATAAAGACGCATTAGTATGTTTCATTAAGCACAAAGTAGTATGTATAGTTTCTAAGTTTTGTTATCTTTAAATGAGCTCCACTATAATGAAGAAAAAGTAGTCTGTATAATTTTTGCTGATAGGCAACAATGACCATATCTGAAAGAAATGTGCGAAAATTTGAAAGTTTACGTGTTAAAAAATTATAGTGTAAGATAGTGTCGCAAAAATATACATCAATCCATATTAATCTGTCCATTTCTTACATCCAGAGAAATATTCATCCTTCTTTTAGACAAGAAAGAGAATTTGCATTTAAATGTTAAAGAGCATGACATTACTTGTTATGTTGATCAGAGCAAAATATAAAATATGATGTAATATGATTAAGTTATTTACTTTATATTCGAATGAAATACATTACTAGATTATTTCTCAGCCATGGACGTCAGCTCATTGCCTTAGTCCCGGGATCGTTTTAAAATTCATTGTGCAGTATATAGTTACATATCTATAACTTTGGCCCACCCCACCCACCGGATTATGCCTACCTACTGACTAATTCCGGCACATGTTCTCAGCGGTCTTCATAATACAGCTTCAGCACATTTTAACTTTATTTTTCTAGATCTGTCTATGAAAGATAGTTAGAACTTTGAATGGAAATTCAATATTTTATCTCCTTTGTGAAGGTAAATGACTGAGAAAGAAAAGCATTCTTAAAACATGACAAAATAGTGCTAAAATACGATGTAAATTTCTATTTGTTTCAGTAGTAATGTACTTTGCTGATCTGTTGTATCAAGATGATCAGTCAGCTATTAAAAATTTATTTTGATTTATTTATCCCAGGTAATTAATTCGGTGACATATATCACTACTTCACTTGACATCATGATCGTACAGGTTATTCAGCACATTCTCCGACTCATCGTGGACAACTGTATTAGTATTTCCCTTTAATGTAGCCTAGCATCATATATTTTGTTGATACATCTATGCTAAGTTTTCGAATTTACAATTACATAGTATTGGATGTCCAAATCGAACAACCTGGAGTCCTTAATCGATTAGACCTTAACAATTAAATTATATTCAGGCAATTAGATTAATTCAAGTACATTAATGCTGTTTTACGATTAATAATAAATATGACTGTGAATTTATATAACTTAATTACTAAGCTAATTACTGTACTAAAATAAGTCTTTAAAGTTTTTTATTGTTATTGCACATTACGTCATAACTGTCTCTGGATATCGTATGTCAGAAAAATAAATAATGTTTGAGGATTTGCTATGTGTATTAAAGCTTCTAATTCCTCTATTCAATTATAATATTATATAATAAAATGATACAATTGAATTACTCTGTACTGAAAATAAACAGATTAATAGTGTTATATTTAATCTACCTACAAATGCACATATGCGACATTTAATAAATTTCGACTTATCAAGCATTGTTACATGTATAAAATTGTGTGCACATAATCTGCTGATATTGTTTAAAATTCCTTCTCTTAGTTCGTAATTAGTTGATCTCTCTAACGGTGATGTTGTAATTGCCTTTTATATACGAGTTCAATTTTAGGCGACCTTGGCACGCAAAGCAAAGAACCTATTGTCTATTTTTTGTAGGAAATAAGTTATAATATAAGAGCTGGTAGCAAATACTCAATTAATTACTTAATCTAGACTACATATTAAAACCTTAGGAGTATCTGAATTACAGAGGAATTGACGGTATAAGCTCATTTGTCGGGTCGAAGGAAATACGTTTAAACAATTTACTTAACAAATGTGATTTTCTTGTGCAGTAGTACGCTGAAAGGTTGCTTCCTTGCTCTGAATCATTCATGATCATTAATAATTTCCCATACTCAGAGCATAAACGTCCTAAGATTTCGAAATTTTCGGCAATATCTCACTGCTTTCTCAGAGACTAATGTTAATCAACTTGGATGTGAAGTCCTGCTAGACGTACGACGAAGCCAGGTTAAATCTGAAATTGGCACTCTGGAAGAATTATTTCCATTTCAGTTTTCGATGCCTCTACAGAAACCCCGTACCTAACAGCATTCGATTGAAAACATTCGTCCATAGGCGTAAGGCACAAAAATTATACACCATGCCGAGAAGAAATTGCTACTAGAACGCACCAGACAAGCCACCTTCACTTACATTAAGCTCCAACAAGAAATGTCTGCCCTAATGAAGAAATTAAAACAGGAATTGCCCTCGGCAATATTAAAGAAACTACGAAAGCTCTTCTAAATCTGTAAACAACGCCAGATGGGTAAACTTCCGAGGCTTGCCAACAAAAATCTGAATAAGAACTGCTAAGAAAAGAACCCCCAATAAAATCGACAACGAAAAATGAGTAGTGAATCATTTAGATAGTCAACTTAATCTACTAGAAAAGTCAGTTCTGATGAAGGGGTTGAATTTTATGTCACACCACAATCGATACCGTTAGTGTAGATTATCTCATGCACAGAAGCAAAGTGGTCAAGAGGGTGAGGTTGCAAGAATCATGAAGAACGGTAAACTTCCCTGATGTAATATAACTGCAGAAGAGAGAATAGCCACAGGGGATTATCGAAAGATAAAAGTATAGTGATCCTACCGGCTGACCAAGGAGGCACGACAGTATTACTCAACAGGGTTTATTATGTGAAGCAAATTGAACTGTGTGTTACCGACAAAGACACATATGAGAAATGAAGGAGAAACCCTATAACTAGAATAAAAAATAAACTGATTAACATGTTAAAACAATGGAAGAAAGACCAAATTATATATGACACTGTATAACCTTCTCTACCGTACTGCTGAAAACATCCCGAAGCTATATGGGTTGCCTAAATTTCATAGAAGGACGCCCCACTCCGTCCCATAGTATCTAGTTAGGGCAGTGTATTGTATGCTTTGGACAAATATCTAACTTCTTTTATAGGGCCTCTTGTTGGAAAAACGGAACATCATATCATCAACAGCGTAAACTTTCTACAAAAGATTAGGGACCTTGAGGTACGACCATGCAGAAAACTGGTCTTTTATGATGTATCAGCGCTCTTCACCCTTATTCCAGTGGATAATGCTAAGAATGTGATCAGAGGAAAAATAGTGGCAGAAATTACTCTTAAATCTAGATGTGACCTCCCTGTTCAACATATCTGTGCCTTCTTGAAACTGTGTTTGGATAGCACATATTTTATCTATAATGGGCAGTTTTGCCAACAGAAGCAAGGAGCGGTAATGGTTGTCCCCAGTCTCACCAATATATGCCAATTTATATATGGAGTGTTTTGAGAAAAAGGCCTTCGAGTCGGCCGAGAACCCACTGTATATGTAGTTTAGATATGTGGACGATACCTGAACTGAGCTGCATGAGTACCATGTTTAAGACTTCTCTGATCACCTCAGCTCCTTTGACTGACATATTCAGTTCATTTCAGAACAAGAAGAAAATAGAAAACTGCCATTCTTGAACATGTGTATACATGTAAATGATGATGGATCAACCAAAGTCACTGTTTATAGAAAACCAACCCACACTGACCAGTACCTCACCTTTTTTTATTCAATTCACCAGCTGGAACAGAAGAGGTCAGTAGTGAGATTGTTAGCGTACCCAGCAAACCCGTTAGTCACTCATGTGACAGACCAGATGAAGAAGTATAGCATGTGAAAGCTGCACTATGGGTAAAAGGCTATGTAGAGTAACTTTTCACACTTCCGGAAAAACACCAAACAGAAGCAGGAGTGGCCCAGGCTACTCTAACATCGGTATGCCATATGTCCGTGGTACATCAGAAGTCCTTGCTAGAGTATTCAGACAACATGAGATCAACGTATATCACACACCACGCAACTGCTTGAGACGACAACTTACACTTACGAAGGAAAAAGAGAAAATTTAAAGAAATGTGGTATGGTTTATTATATCAAATGTAATTATTGTGAGAACGACTACATCGGGGAAACAAGTAGAATGTTACAAAAAAGATTAAGGAACACATCAGTAGAGAGACTTTGGTCATACATAAATATTATAGCAATATGGGACATTCCATCGTTCCCAATCATACCAAGGTTATCACATCAGAGTCAATATATGGAACAGGAAGGTGAAAGAGGGCGATTTAAATAAGACAGGCGAGTCCAACATTAAACAAGGACGAGGGGCTTACCACCTATCTACACTGGTCTCCTCGTATCACATTATCATTGTAAGCCACGTGATCAATTATTAGTCGGTGATGAAGGCAGTGAGATATTGCCGACAATTTCGAAGTTATAAGACACTTATTTTCTGACTATGGGAAACTACTAATGATCGTGCATTAGTGTTTCTTTTCCAAAACTTACAGTGGTTATCTGAGGTAGGGCGTGCACTTCCAACGTGCTCTCTTATCTTTTTTTATTTTTTTATTTTGCAAATTAAAATTAAAATTGATTTGATACTTTTCTGTATTATTGGTGGTTGCTAAATTATGTTTGCTACCTGGCGATAGGGTGATGGATTCAAAGAAAATACAATTATGTTGCTTCTGTGGCTGAGCAGTAATAACATTTTTCTGTACGATTGATTTTTGTATTTTGTTTAATTAATTTATTTTTCTTTACAACCCGAACACTAGGGGACTTTGTAAAACAGTACCTAATCATTCCAAATAGCATCTGAGTTGTTAGAAATGTAATTAAATACAAGGAGTTTGTCAAAATCTATATTGACGGTAAAGTTAATGGCTGATATATATATATATATATATATATATATATATATATATATATATATATATAATATATGTATATATATATATATATATATATACCCTAAAAGTAGTTTTAAAGATCTTCATAATGACGAAGTATGTCAGCTCGCCACTTGATTGTTGGCTATATGATCAATTTAAATCTTAGAGAGGTAAAGTACAAATTCTGGATAAGCATATACTTACGACACTGATTGCAAAATAAGTCATCAAACGCAAACATTCTGGACATGGTTGAGGTCTACACTGACCCTAAAGTCAATGGCTGATACAAAAATTACCTACGTCAATTGCGCGTCAATTAGAAGTTGAGTACTTATGTGTTTAGAACAAAGTAAAGCAATTAAAAACACACACACACATACATCGGCATTAACAATTAACAACAATTTGGATGTATAGTACTGGAAATTGTTTTTTATTCAACCTTTATGGAATTATGAACCTGTCATTGTCATAACGAGATGTTCCTTAATGCTTTTGTAAAGGAATAACCGAACAATTTACATAAATTGAATTTGAAAAGGCAGTACGAATGTGTCGAAGCAGGTATGATAATTTGTGAGATATGGCTCAATTTTAGTGTGATGGATGTCACAACTGAATTTAAAATTTTATGCTGACATTGGAGGAAAGTTCTCTTCACTTCAACAGTGTGGGGTCATAATCAATGTATTTGATTAAAAAACTGTAATGTACACTGCAGCTCACTCCAACATCTAAGCGTAGTTGATACACAACAGAGTTCTTGAAGATAATCAATACTTTTCAAATCATTAACCTAAAAGGAATGCGAGAAAACGCGAATCTGATGGAAGATTCGCAGCTTGAGAGCATTGGTATCCATCCGATTCTGCACTGATGAAACCGTTTATCAAATCATACTCTAATCATTCAGAAATCAGAGATGGGCTGTCTATAATTCATCTTCGTTTGGAAAATTGCAGCTGACGATGGAAGTATAACGCTTCACATTTGATTACAATTGAAATAAATGACCTGTATTCCCAAACAACATTTACAGTTTTCCATGGTGTTTGAAACCTCATTTGATGGTCTGCTTAAGCTCATTCATCTAAATGGTTCTATAAAAAACAACGTCCTACCTTGAACCGTCAGAGAAGGAAACACGACGGCATTTGAAGGAAAATGCCTGATACAGAAGAAAACACGACGGCGCTCGGAGGAAAATGCTTGTTACAGAGGGAAAGAGGACGGTAGTTGAAGGAAAATGCCTGTTACATAATGAATAACGACGGCATTTGAAGCAAAATGCCAGATACAGCGGGAAACACGACGGCAGTTGGAGGGAAATACCTGATACACAGGACAAACAGCGGCAGTTGAAGGAAAATGCCTGATACAGAGGGAAACACGACGGCTTTTGAAGGAAAATGCTGATACAGTTGGAAAGACGACAGCAGTTAAATGAAAATGGCTGATACAGAGGAAACACGACGGTGTTTTTTGAAAGAAACATGCCTGATACAGATGGATAAACGACGGTAATTGAATGAAAATGATTGATACAGATGAAAACACGACCGCAGTTGAAGGCCTTATACAGAAGCAGACAGGATGGCAGGTAACGGAAAATGACTGATACAGAGGGAAATACGATGGCAGTTCAAAGGAAATGCCTGGTACTAAGGGATTTACGACGGCAATAAAAGAAAATGCATGGTACAGCTGGAAAACGCGACGGTAGCTGAAGTAAAATGCCTGATACAGAGGGAGACACCTCTGCTTTTGAAGGAACATGCCTGATACAGAGGGAGACACCTCTGCTTTTGAAGGAACATGCCTGATACAGAGGGAAACTCGACGGCAGTTGGAGGAAAATGCTTCATACACAGGGAAACACGACTTCTGTGGAGGGAAAATGACTGATACAAAGGGAAACACGACAGCAACTGAAAGAAGCGCTACTGAATTTTGAAGAAATGTTCATCATGTAGTGAAAATTTGAAGGAAAATACCTGATAGAGACGGAACACGAAGGCAATGAAGGAAAATGTCTTATACAGAGGGAAACATAATGGCAGTGGAAGGAAAATGGCTGATACCAAGAGAAAAACAAAGGCAGCTATAGTAAAATGGCTGATACAGAGGGAAACGCCTTGGCAGTTGAAGGATAATGCCTGATGGAGAGGGAAACTCGACGGCAGTTGGAGAAAAATGGCTAAAACAGAGGGTTTTACGAACACAGCTCTTGTTAAATGCCGGATACTGATAGAAACTCGACAGCATCTGACCCGGGACGATCTGTTACGGGCAGCCCATCACACCAGAGTAATGTTAGT
>JAECUM010044550.1:0-30212 GCA_016617855.1 Megalonaias nervosa | reverse complement strand
ATTATTGTACAATAAATGTCAGAATCACCAATTATGATCGTTGTATGAGAATTTTATGATAATATTTTTAACCCTAACAAAGATGTTAGCGACAAATCATCAACAATTCAATATTTGAAACATACTGACATTGAAGATTTAAATATTTAAATACCAGAAGGATTGTTTAATTTTACTCGCGATATGTATATACGAGGACCACAACTAAGAGAAGCAATAAGAAACTTTGCTATAATAAGCAGATACTGTCATCCTGATGATTGTCTAGAAGAACAAAATCACGTTGAAACCCTGCAAAAATAATATTGCTTGAGCTTAACAAGGAAAGTATTGACATAATAATTCAATCATATCTGATAAAAGCACAAGCTTATGGTGGAAGACGACAGCAAGAAAGACGAAAAAACGACAATCATGTTCGTCTTAACAAACTAGCTGAAGCTAAAATATTAAAATTAGAAAGAAACAGAAAGTTAGAGGTTAGTTTTTCAAAATGAGAAATGTTTAAGCATCTCGGTATGTACTACCATGGCAAACAAACACTACTTGATATTCTTAGTATGACAGCGGATACGGAGTTAATAATCAAGGCGTTGTCGAACGCAATTTTACCAATGATACATGAAAAACCTAGATTTGATCCCATTGCTGCTAACAAATCTCTAGAGCTAATAAAAGATCTTGACAAGGAAATTGATGATCTCCACGGTTTTAATCGAACTGATTTTTTTGAACAAGTCGAATCAGCAAGGTTGGAATAAAAGATTGATTCTTACTATGATATCAGTGAAGAAGATGATGTTCCACTTCCATCGCTCCAAAGCTCTATACAATTGTCATTACGAAATTATTACACTGAAGATGAGAAAATATTCATGAAACCATACGAAAATTAAATGTTAAAAGTAGCTTCTTTTATTTGTCTTCTCACAATTGAACGAGACAGACTCAACGAATTAGTGCTAAAAATTTTATAATCGCATACGGAATGATCAGACATCTTGTTCTTAAAACTTTAAGTTGGATCAAATAAGTTTGGTACTAGGGTTTGTTGATGAACAGATATAGAATATGGTGATTTGGTAAATAAAACAGATTTGTATGAACGTGGACTAGAAAACACGTTTGATTCCTACAGTTGGTTAAAGAAAAATGAGATATTAACGAATGAACAATACACTGATATTTCGTCTGATGTTTATGAGAAGTATAGAGATTTTATAGCTGATCCTAACAATGATTTGTTCCGTAAGTTTCTTGATTTAATTGTTGGTCCTAAAAGTTTTGACATTGTATAAAAATTGTGAACAAATATTGTATAATGAAAAAACAAATCATCGATTTCAATCATGTTTCAGAAGAGATTCCAAAAGAGGATGAGGACGCAATAATGCAATATTACAGGTTTTATCATAAAAACCTTTGTTGTGTAAAACAATGTTAAAAATACTATAGCAAAATACTTCGGGTAATATCATATGTGCCACTGATAATGACTGGCTCTGGTATAATCTTAAGTGGAGCATCGTTAAACCCGTTTTTATTAATAATATCCGGTGCTGGTGTTTCTCTTGGAATAGCGTGTAAAACATTGAGCTTCGACTTGAGACTAAAAGACATGGTTGTAAATCAGCAAGTATCAGTGATAAAAGATTACTTGATCATATACGATCTTATTTACGAGGTGCAAAATATGATATGTATGACTTAATACGCGAGTTTTGTATTATTGACGGTATGTTAACAGATATTCTACCCATGAGAGTTAGCAAGTATGAAAATAATTATAAAAAAAATATGGTGATGATATGGTATGAAATTTTGTCTAAGCTTTAAAAATGATCTCAAAGTGCAAAGCACTTCGAAATAAAATTTTATCTAAACTTTAGAAATAAAATCGGCTTTGCTGCCAACCTGATGGGGTGAGCGGGGGTGGTCTACAAAATATGTTTTTGTATTTGCTGGGTCCTTCTGGACAGAGGAAATAGGTTCCAGGGTCCAGAAACCTCACACGTAAAAGGATTTGTCTACCCTGATGGGTGGGGTCAGGATGGTCTGAAAAATGTGTTTTTGTACTTGTTTGGATAGGATGGTGGTCCTTCCGGACAGGGAGGATATGGACCCTGGTCCAGAAGCAAACTTTGTTTACCTACTACTTTAGCTTTCTTTACATCATAATCAGTGATCTAGTACTGATCCCCACTTTTCCGCATCATCTTCTGAACCCTTATTCAGTGCTCCATATCTGACTCTCTCATAACAAAACAGATGGATATGAGCCTCTGATGAAATGGCTCATGTCAGGTGTGTCCTACTTTCTTGCTGCTACATGGAGTAGCAATAATTTCTTGTAATGTTTCAGGTGGATATTAATTTAAAGTTAAAAGAGCACAGATTAGCAACTAAAAATTACAGAATTTGCTAAAATATATAGTTTTGCACTTAAATACAGAAATCATCTCTACTATGTCTGCAAGATTGTTTAATAATGTTTTGGTTGAGTTCAAGTGTTTTCTGATTGGTTTTTCAGATTGTTCAATGTATACAGGTGAATAACATTTTGGCAACAAGTGAAGTAAATAAAAAGTTTGATTTTAGGTTCAGATGCAGTCGATAACAATAGCCACTAAATGTTTGTTTCATTTTATGTTTATTAATAATTAATCGTTTCCAGATAATATCAACATTGTCATGGCAATTTTCGCAGTTGTTACATAAAATCAGATTAGGGGAGGGTATATGTTCACGGACATGCGAAATAAAGCAAAAACTGTATAAGTTCACACTTTGTATTCTATTATACACGCGATAATTAAATGATATGATGCAGAAAGAAATCATAAATGGAACAAAGCGACAAATAAGCCTCAGTGGCGCATAAAAGGAGGATTCAGCTTATGTGAAAGTTACCATTTTTAATATTCCGTATGTTACTGATAGCTCGAGCAAAATTACTGCTATTTCATCATCATCATCATCATCATCATCATCATCATCATCACCACTACCATCATCATCATCAACTTCTTCTGCTTCTTCTTCACAGGTGGATGGTTTATATCGGCAAGAAGCGACTTCTTTTTAATTATTCTCTTCTTGAGAGGAGAACTAACAATTAATTTCCAGTTCACGCTGCGAGGAAACTTGGGTTCCTCTTCTAACTTCACATGCTCGAGAGTGTGTATCGGGTTATATACAAAAATGTGCTCGGCTGTTTCCGCTGAGTTGTGTCGTGTTGGTATTTAAATGTCATATAACCTATTCCAGGGAGGTGATGTGCACCATGTCACTACAGTACACGTGAAAGATCTTATTAAATTAAGATTGCCGAAAATTCTACCTTTACTTACAACTAAAAACAGAGTTAAATGTACATTGAAGATGATACGTGGCCCTGAAATTGTCTCGCCACAGCTACTAAAGGTATTTAATAATAATTGTATCTACAAAATGATAAATACTTCTGTGTTTCCAGAATAAGATATTTTCCACGGGACGAAGGATTGACGTGAAAATAAACTCAAGAGACCAGATAGTATTACTTTTCCCGACAATTACCATCGTTAATACTTTTTATTGATTTGTATAGGCCATTTATCATTTATAATATTATTATTGTATTCATTGTATTTCTCTTCTTATTTTTAATATATACTTTTTATCACGTCATCTATCTATTACAAATCATACATCTTTGGTCAGTGTGCATTTGTAATCCCATGCGCTATCACTTTTCTTTCCCCCGGCTGTATAGTATCTTTTTCACTAACTGCCCGCTGAAACAAACAGGAGATATCAGGATCCTTCTCCTGTTTGAGGACAAGTGATTGTCGTTTATCACCCTGATGAGAAAAAAGAGAATGCGTATTCAAAAAGAGGATCACTATGATCAATACCTTTTGACTGATCCAAATTAGAAGTGAAAGTGACCTCATCAAAAGCCTGACCAATGCATGTGTCAGCTAAAGGAATATATTCCTTATCAAAATCATTCTTAAGAGCATTCTTTGACATAGCTCTGGTAACTGCACAAGCTGGGAAAAAATCAGTGATTTTTTTTCAATAGGATTAACTTTCTGATCCAAAGAAAGCTTGTCAGTTACAAGTGGATTAACCACAACCTTGTCTCCAGCTAAGTCATTGCCTAGCAACAAATGAATGCCCTCAACGGGTAAAGTAGACACTACACCGACTGTCACAGGTCCTAAAACTAAGTCTGATGACAAATTAACAGAATGGAGAGGAACATTAACAAAGCCGCACTCTACTCCCTGAATGAGAACACTCATTAGAACAGGTCTTCTCAGAAGAAGGCAAAATACCTGAAACTAAAAGACTTTGAGAAGCTCCTGTATCCCTCAAAATTTTAATAGGGATAGGATTGGCCAAATCACCCAAGAGTGATATAGAACCCTTCGACATGAATGGTTCAAAATTCTCCAGAACACAATCAGACTGAGGTTTTTCAAACCCAACAAATGTATTGTTTTCAATACATGACCGTGACCTTGACCTCGTAGCAATAAAAGCATTTTTGATAGGTCTATCTTGATTCTGATGCCTATATTTCAATTTGAAGCAATCAGAAATGACGTGTCCTTTTTTCTTACAATGGGTGCACGTAGGAATAGACAAGGATTTTGAATCAAGTCTCTCAGAGGCTTGAATTTTAGAATTTGTGCCAGATTGAGTTTTACTGAGAGTCGTATTTGGTTGAAACACCTTTCTATCAGTAGACTGCTGAGTGAAAGATTTGCTTATGAGTTAAGGAATACTTATCAGCAGCAACAGCAGCTTTTTCCAAGGTTTCAAACTTATGCTCTTCAAGATGATTCTTAATTTCACTATGGACACAGTTCTTGAACTCTTCAAGTAATACTAAGTGTTCAAGACTTTCAAAATCATGTTCGATTTTCTTGGCTAAGCACCATCTTTTGAATAACTGTTCTTTTCTCTAGCAAATTCAACATAAGTTTGTCTAGCATCTTTCCTATAGTTTCTGAACTTTTGCCGATAAGCCTCAGGGACTAATGCATAACCCTTCAAGATGCATTCCTTAACCAAATCGTAATCAGAACTTTGTTGTACTGACAGAGATATATAGATATCTTTGGCCTTGCCATAAAGTACACTCTGCAATAATTGAGTCCAATACTCTCTTGGCCATTTCGAATTCTCAGCAACGTTTTCAAAATGAATAAAATATTTGTCTACTTCCTTTTCACTAAAAGGGGGAACTAACTTGATATTTCCTAAAACGTTAAAATTTGAACTTGTATGAGAAGTGGAATTGTGCTTGCTACTTGCCATCTCAAATTCTTTCATTCTAATTTGAAATTCTTTCTCATTGTTCTCTTTTTGCATTTGTACGTGTAATTATTCTTTTTGTAATTGTGTTTGTTCTTTCTGTAATTCTATTTCTTTATCTTTTTTCATCCTTCTCTTTTTGCATCTGTCTCTCTCTCTCCCTTTCTTCAAATTGCATTTGTTCCTTTTGTAATTCTATTTGCCTTTATTTTTCCCTTTCTTCTATTTGTCTTTGTTCCTTTTGTAATTCTATTTTTCTTTCTTTTTCCTTTTCCTGTCTTTCTTTTTCCTTTTCTTCAAATTGTAATTTCATTTGTTCGTTTTGTAATTCTATTTGATTCTGAAGCTCGAGCTTCCTTAACTCTGTTTCTATCTTGTATTTCATTTTCAGTTCCATTTTCTTAACGTCAGAGTCTGTTATAGACTTAATGACAGATGCCAAAACACTTTTGTCAAAAATATTCTTTCCTACCAAATGTTGAATTAAAATGTTTTTGACTTCTTGTTTTGTCAAGGAAGCTTTTGCTTCAGAAAGATCGTACTTTCTGGCAAGTTCTAGCAACTCATCCTTTTTCAAACTATCCAACTGCTCTTGAGTTGGACTAGAAGGAAAACTCTCCACTTTTGACATTGTGAAAGAAAGCCTGTTGTTTTCACTAACATTTCAAGTAAAATGGGATTTGAATTAGTGGAATTTAAATTTCAATTTTTAACCAATTTCATATATCAGCCAATTTCATATATCCCGGAGGAGCCCCCAATTTTCTTTATGTTACGTATCGGCTCGTTTAAAGTAACACAAAGAAAAGAGTGACAACAACAAGGTTTGTAAATTTTAACAAAAATAATTTATTTCCCTAGAAAACATGGTGAAAAGGTAAAAATATGAAACAAGACTTACGATTTACGAAGAAGATCCAAACATTTGTTCTAAAATTGTGAAAACACATAAGTCAACAAGTATTATTAGTAATGACCGTGGTCACAACCAATCATTTACATAGCTATTTCCGACTGTTTACTTAATATGACAGAACCGTCATACAAAAAATCGTGCTTACGCGAGTCACATTTACGTTTCAAATAAACACGATGTTTCTAACAAAATATCAGACCCTGCGAACATAATCATCATCATAATAATAATTACATTTAATGATATAAAAATGAAACAAATATGAAATAGAAAGAATTAGAAAGAATTCAAAATTTTAACACACATGTAATTTAACTACAGGGTCGTAACAGGTATTAACAGATGAACAATACAATGATACTTCGTCGGATGTTTAAGACAAGTATAGAGATTTTATGGCAGATGCTAACAATTATAAATTCCTTTAGTTTCTTGATTTAATTGTTGGTACTAGAACTTTTGACATTCTATAAAAATTGTAAACAAATATTCTATAATGATAAAACAGATCATCGATTTCAATCATGTTTCAGAAGAAATTCCAAAACAGGATGTGGAAGCAGCAATGCAATATTACAGGTGTTATTATAAAAACCTTTGGTGTGTAAAACAATGTTACAAATCCAATAGCAAAATACTTATTTACCACTGATAATGACTGGCTCTGGTATAATCTCAAGTGGAGGATCATTAAACCCGTTTTCATTAATAATATCCGGTGCTGGTGTTTCTCTTGCAACAGCGTGTAAAAAAATTGAGCCTCGACTTGAGACTGAAAGATATGCTTGTAAAACAGCAAATATCACTTATAAAAAATTACTTGTTCAGATACGATCTTATTTATGAGGAGAAAAATATGATATAGATGATTTGATACTCGAGTTTCATATTATTGACAGTATGTTAACAGATATTCTACCAATGAGAGTTAGCAAGTATGAAAAAAAATTATCAAAAATGTATGGTGATGATAGGGTTTGAAATTCTGTCTAAACTTTGAAAATAATCTGAAAAATGTGTTTTTGTATTTGTTGGGAGATAGGTCCTTGGTCCAGAAACCTCACGCGTTAAAAAGGTTTGTCTACCCTGATGGTTGGGGTCGGGATGGTCTGAAAAATGTGTTTTTTATTTGTTTGGATAGGATGGGGGTCCTTCTGGACAGGGGAGATAGGGTCCCTGGTCCAGTAACCTCCTTTTTTACCTACTACTTTAGCTCCCTTTACATTATAATCAGGGATATAGTACTTATCCCCACGTTTCCGCATCATTTTCTGAACCCTCATCCAGTGCTACAAGTCTCTCTCTCTCATAATACAACAGAGGGATATGAAACTCTGATGAGATGGCTCAAGTCAAGTGTGTCCTAATTTCTTGCTGCTACATGTAGTAGCAATAATTTTTGTTAATGTTTCAGGTGGATATCAATTTAAAGTTAAAAAAACACAGATTAGCAACTAAAAGTTACAGAATTTGTTAAAATATATATTTAGCACTTAAATACAGAAATCATCTCTACTATGTCTGCAAGATTGTTTTATAATGTTTTGGTTGAGCTCAAGTGTTTTCAGATTGTTCAATGTATACAGGTAAATAACATTTTGGCAACGACTTAGGCAAATAAGAAATTTTGATTTTAGGGTCAGAGGGAGTCAACAGCAATGATTTGGCTCACAGTTGCCAAATCACCACGGCGATAAAACAGTTGTTCTCGGAGCAACAAGCATTTGAGTTATATCGATCCCCAAAATGCAATAGCCACTAAATGTTTGTTTCAATTTATGTTTAATAATAATTAATCGTTTCCAGATAATATCAACATTGTCATGGCAATTTTCGCAGCTGTTACATAAAATCAGATTAGGGGAGGGTATATGTTCACGGACATGCGAAATAAAGCAAAAACTGTATAGGTTCACACTTTGTATTCTATTATACACGCGAAAATGAAACGATATGACGGAGAATGAAATCATAAATTGAACAAAGCGACAAATAAGCCTCAGTAGCACATAAAATGAGAATTCAGCTTATGTAAAAGTTACCATTTTTTAATATTCCGTATGTTAATGATTACTCAAGCAAAATTACTTCTATTTCATCATCATCATCACCACCACCACCACCAGCACCAGCACCACCACCACCACCACCACCATCACCATCATCATCATCATCATCATCATCATCTTCTTCTTCTTCTTCTTCTTCTTCTTCTTCTTCTTCTTCTTCTTCTTCTTCTTCACAGGTGAATGGTTTATATCGGCAAGGTGCAACTTCTTTTTAATTACTCTCTTCTTGAGAAGAGAACTAAAAATCCAATTCCAGTTCATGCTGCGAGGAAACTTGTGTTCCTCTTGTGACTTCACAAGCTCGAGAGTGTGTATATACAAAAATGTGCTCGGCTGTTTCCGTTTAGTTGTGTCATGTTGGTACTTAAATGTTATATAACCTTATCCAGGGAACTGATATGCATCGTGTCACTACAGTGCACGTGAAAGGTCTTAATAAATTAAGATTACCGAAATTTCTGCCTCTACTTATACTTCAAAAACAGAGTGTTAAATGGCCCTGAGATTGTCTCGCCACAGCAGCTCCAGCTTATTAATAATACGTATGTGTACAAAATGATAAATTCTTCTGTGTTTCCAGAATAGGAAACACTTCTATCAATTTATGCAAATAAAACAACCAGAAAATAAAATTTGTTAATTTAGAATTCTGTCAAATAAACCTACAAGTCACGTGTCACATTCTTCTATGAAGAAAACATCTATCTCAGATACAGAATTTTATTTTGTCATTTTGTAGCGGTTGCTGTGAACAACGTGATGCAGTTCTATCGTTCCACATTGTCGGTCTATGTCTTAGTTTGTTATTAGTGTAGAAATAGCAAACTGACCACCATGCTGTGTTCATTATCTTCTCAAAGGTGAGTAGCATTGAGAGGTCGAAACTTTGGCGAAGGCACATTATGGAAGAAAATTGAAATATCAGTAACGTTTCCATCAGTGACATCTTGAATAATATTGTTACGTTTTTGCTTAACCTTTTCATTCGAGCGAAGGTTCAAATTACAGGCCTTGACTTCCTTCTGATTAGATTGAATTCAACAGCGTTATTAATTCATACATGTACTATCACCCTGGTAATCAAACTGTACAAGGGTTATTCCCTCCACAAAACTACATGATATTGGTGAAATTTAAAGGTCATTATCTTTGCTATTTTCCATGGGATGGAGTGACGTGAGAACAAGCTCAAGAGACCGGATGTAATTACTTTACCATCGTTAATATTTTTTAAAATTAATTTTTATAGCCCAGTTGTCATTTATAATATCATTATTGTATTCATTATATTTCTCTTCTTGTTTTTAATATACCCTTTTCATCACGTCATCTATCTATTACTAATCATACATCTATGGTCAATGTGCATTGCTAATCCCATGTGCTATCACATTTTTTTCCCCTGCCTGTACAATATCAATGTAAAATGGCACAAAGACAGTCCAACAGATTTTAGTCATTCTGTGTTAGGCTGTGTTAATTCAACTCCATTGAATTTCTTGTTTGCCATCTGTTAGATGACAGTAGTGAAGGGTGCGACATAGGTTCTATGGAAAATCCAGTAATAAAGTTGTTCCGGCACTATAGGGTTAAAATGTATGGGGTCACGTAGAATTCTATGTTAAAATAGGGTCCCGGCACTATGGGGTCAAATGGGACTTTAACATGGGTCACTCCATGGTCAATTGAAATTAATGTCATGGTACTGGATACTGGCAACTATGTTGCAAGTGGCTGACATCAATCGATCAGAACACTGGCAACAATGTTGTAAGAGGCTGACCTAAATACGCATTACTCTAGGTAGGGATAAATACACCAGAGACATAGACATAGAAACATGAATAGAGACATAGACATAGACAACAAACAAATACACAGATATGGAAAAGAGAGCAAATCTTTTCGAGACAGTGGAGTGGGCCTGAAACGAGCCTTTGGGGTCATCTATTTTCTCCACTTCTTCCACCATTTCCTTACTTTCTCTATGATTCCCTTCTTCTTCTTTTCATGGTGTGTTATCCAGTCAGGATGTCCCATCGATCTAAATTTTTCTGTACCTTGATCCAGTTTTCGTTCAGTCTCTCAAAGTCCTCTTTTTTCTTTCTGTTTTTCTTGTCCTTTCTCTCTTTTTCCCAGGTATCTTTGATTTTTTCACCTCTTCTTCCATCATCTTTCTCATCATTTCTTCTGCTTTCTTTAATTGGTATACTCCCCACTTGCCAAAACACCATTCTGTGAAATTCGCTATATCTTGTAAAAAGCACCTCACTTTGATGACATTGTCAAGGGCCTGCTTCAATGCTCCCTCTGTAACATACTTAGGCTGGATGAAGGCTTTTAGTTTCCCCACTTCCTCCTCTATCATGCCTTTCACTAAATCCCTGGCTACATTCAGGCTGGTGACCTGACTTGTCACAAAGCCTTTGGTAACTGGATACCTTCAATCATGTTCAAGACTTTCCACCACATGGGCTGCATCCACCATCCAATACCAACTGTCTTTCAAGTTATTAGATAAATAAATTTTCCAAGGTGTTGACTAGTCAACCCTTGGTAGCTAGACTGACGACCGATCCGCTTTATATACGTGAAGCACGGACGTGAAGGAAAACATTCCTTACATTGTACTATCCACACAGAAGGGGAGGAAGAAAAAAAACAAACATCATATATATTATCAAAAAAACCCAATATCTACTATCCACATGGACGGGGTGGTAGAAAAAAACCCACGATATCTACTATCAAAAACTCCAATATCTGCTATCCACACAGAAGGGGAGGAAGAGGAAAGCACCATATCTACTATCAAAAACCCCAAAATCTACTATTCACACAGAAGGGAAGAGAAGAAAACACACACACTCTGCTATCACACACAAAAATACGCGAACGCATACAAACACACACACATACACATACATATCAGCGAAGGAGTTGGAGTTTATAGTCACACTACTCAACATTCACACAAATCGGCAACTTGAATAGTATATCTTTTCTAACTACCTGGTTAGCCCTGAGATGTTGCACCTGGCTAATGGTGGCACATCCCTGGTCGGTCACCACAGACACAACGACTGCTAAAGTCCTGTTCCCAATTGAAGTTTGTGGTTGGTAGCTCAGACTGGGCTTGAGTGGCTTCACTATCCCAGTCTTCAGTTTATGGGATAGTGAACACTCGTTGTTCCCTCTGTCTTCTACGCTTGTCCCGGCAATGATAATCTGGCCTCCTTGCCTCCTGTGGACGCTGTACTGGTTGTTGTGGCTGTGGCTGTAACTGACTTGCCTGTGGAGGTGGTGCTATTGCCTGTGGAGGCGTCCTCACCTCAGGCTTGACATCACACAAAGGTCTAAGCATGAGGTGAGGTAGAATCCTTTCCTTCTCATTTTCTTTCTATTTCCTCTCCTCCTCTTCTTCTAGTATTGCACTTTCCTCTATGGCCTCCATAGCCAGTTCATCCAGGAGGCGTCTGGAGTACTCCAGGTGCAAATGGAGTTCAAGCAATTTGCTTGTCCTGCTCATGTTGTCTCGTTGACGATGGATAGAGAAACTGACGATCGTTGCCCTTTATATTCCTGATGCGCGGACGTGTAGGTAAACATTCCCTGACACCAAAACGTACTATACCCATGTTACCATCACATGGAAAGCGCGGACCTAAAATAAACACTCACGTTGACTTTTTACTTGCAAACACATACACGCTATCGGACAAGGCAGAGAAACGAAAGTGTTGACAGACACACTTCTATTTTATTTTTATTTTTTTGGACATCAAACAAAGAAACGAGGTTTTGGGGAATTTGATTAGTATCTCTTTTCTGGAGTGTTAGGGTAGTCCTGAAAAGGGCTGTTGTGCTGACGGGGAGTTATGGCAATGTTTCATCGTCTAAGATTGCGTCCCCGTCTTGTGGCAGGCTTTCTTACAGGATATGGTCTGCTTCTTCGGAAAGAGATGGAGTAAACTTTTGTGTCTACTAGGCAGTCGACAAACCTCTGTGTGGCTGCTGATGCTGTTGCTGCTGCTGCTGCTGCTGTTGTTGCTGTTCTCTCGCTGCTTTTGAAGTCTATACTTCGTTGTCCACTCTTCTTGCGCTTTCTTGATTTCCTCTCTAAAGACCTCTTCTATCAGATCTTGGGCTATTGTTAACATCCTGATATTCTCTATCTCTTCAGGCGTCGGTATCAGGTTTTGTCTGACACGGTGTAAATTCACGTAAGTTTCGTTGAGCTTAGCTAGTCTTGAAGGCATCTTCATAGGTTAACGAGTCAACAATGGATGGTCAGACTGGAGACTGCCTCGCCTTATATGTCTCAAACGGGGACGCGACAGAAAATTCCCTTACTATTTTTGCTGGGTAGGAAAGTTATGATAGCTAATTTCATGGTGAGGGATAGAGAGAAGTCAAAGATCATATATAATGTTAAAATGTTTTGAAAACAACCGATAGGCACATTTTTTCAAAACACAACATTTTTCATTCAACAAACAGATAACAACTAACAATTAACAATAATATCTAACAAACTTTTTTGGACAAGGTTGACAACGTTGTGAAATCAAATTAGATTTGCACTGATGGAAGTCATGAGACCATTGATGTACAATACGTTTCCTAGCTAAAGACAAAACATAGCCATAACGGTCACAAAACCATCGATCCACTTTCTCATCGTTTGTAGAAGAGTTACGATCAAAATAAGTCACAATGTTCTAAATAATATCCAAGATTGCGTTGATGAAAAAAATAAACTCAATATTGTCCACACTCCATAGAATCAGTGCCTTGTAATTTCACACTATTGAATGCTGTCGTCTGGGCATTTATTCTCACAAAGTCGACGATGTCGTCTTCCAAAGGTGGTAATCCATACGAATCAAAATACTCCACACAACCCCCTTTAGGGAAGTAGACGAGTATCCAGTGAGTTGCTGTGAGATGACTGTCGTCCGTGTTGATGACATAAGCTTGATGGTCTTGAGGTTTTCAATGAGGCAGTTCATCGTTTGCTCATACGACAGGATTCCAAGAAGCTGTGTACGAAGTGTTGTTCAAAACTTAATAAAGTTCCCAGGTATCCATTTTTTTTTCCACAGGGAATGATAAGTCGTCAATTCAAATCTGACTTTTTGTTTGAAAATCTCTGACAAGTAACCGTTTCTTTTCTTCGTCTCCGCATTCGGTGCTACAAGAGCTTCGATGCAATAGATCTCTAGAGCAGTCAATGGAGGAGAGGAATGATCACGCAAGTCTTTACACCACTGATGCAACACTGCTTCTTCTGAGATGAGACTTTAAGCGTCCTCCAGATAATCGTCCGATTTTTCTTCTTGACTCATCATCAGACATTTATCGTGTTGCATTTTACTGGGATGATCGTTTTGACATCCATAGCAATCTTTCTAAGTCAGTTTCGTAATTTTATCTGCCAGGTGTTTAGCAAAACAGGAGACTAAATGTTGTTCTTGTTCTGGCCATCTGGACATTACCACCATGTTCTCTTCGTCTTTGGTGGATAGTTCTGTTTCCACGTTATCCTCACATTCCATTTCCATAGTTTCTCTACCATTCAAAGAGGGATATGAGTTTTCCATTGCTTCTAATAATCTAGAATGACTTCTCTCAAACAGTTGATTTCTACGGTATTATCGAATTCGGCATACAGGATGACTTTCACCGTCTTGGTGAGATGTGTAGCAAAGTGAAGTTCCACACGCAGTTGACCGGATATCATAGGGTGGAAATGGCCATCGTCGCTGCCTTGGTCTGGAGTGAAATCAAAGGCCCACAAAGTGTAACTTCCTGCATAATCTTCGTACGTAATGCCGTGACTGGTGTTGGTCCCTAACTGTCCAGTGGCTTTGTACAGGAACAAGTACGATGTCAAGTAATTCTTCTTCTCGTCACTAAAGTCAAGTTGTAAGGGTCTGGTACACAAGGTCTTGCCATCGCGAGCGATTTCGATCTTGGACACGTTGTGCTCAAACACGAAAGGGTTAGCAGTGCTGGTACCACTGAAGGCTTCATTGCTGACGATGCCTTGGAACAGATGATCTTCGATCTTGGATCGGAGTCTAGTGGCAATGGTGAAAGTTGTCACTTCCACGTGTCGTATAAGATACTTGGTGTTCGTTCTGCTCAAGGTGTGACTGATGTCGTTTCCAACTTCAGGTAACACTTCCACACGTTGCACGTAAAGTCGAGCTTCTTGGATGATGGTTTTGTAATTGGGAGCATCAGTCATCAAATAGAAAGTGGCACTGCTGCGATTCAGTCTCAGGTTGACATCCACTCCGTTCAGCAAATACTTCTCTTGTAACCACATGTCCAAATAAAAGCGATCCATAAACTACGGCTATCAATGATTTTCATTTTACATTCAAATAATTCAGTATTATCGTCATCTAGCTTGTGAATTTATTCTTCGTGTAAGATTTCCATACCACGCTAGTATCACGACGAGTGTTCTTGGGTTGTTTCCCGTACGTCAAGAGATTTTCCAGGTATGCCCGGTAAGGGTAAGTATTAATGCTACTGCTGATCGTTTGTTATTCAAGTACAAATCCACTTCGTTGATCAAGGAATGCATGAAATTGTTAACGGGGGGTAAATTATCCTTATCCTTTAAAATGGGACCGTCATTCGTTGTGTCGATCACTTTTCTTTTAGATTGGTGTTGTCGGTTTTGATCACTTTCAGTTTCAGATACAAGTAACTGCTCTTCAGATCGATGTAATCTTCGGGATGTTCTTTGATTTCAAATTCGATGGGAGCTGAATCCGTCAAAGAGGAGATTCGATGAAATTCTACCCATTCGGATTCTTGCATCGTCATCGTGGTGGGTGGCATGGCAAACAGATCCAGTTCCGACTTGGAACAGGCGAACGACTCTCGGTGCAACATATTCATTCATTCATTCATTCATTCATTCATTCATTCATTCATTCATTCATTCATTCATTCATTCATTCATTCATTCATTCTTTCTTTCTTTCTTTATTTCTTTCTTTCTGTGATTCTTTTTGATAATCAAGAACGTCTGATTCTCGGACGGTTCTTCTTTTCTTAGTCTTTCTAGTTCTGAGAGTGAAGACCTCTGGAGAGGTATCTTCGTCCCTTTCTGCCTTGTCCTTGCTGTGTCGCTAGGGGAGCAGGAATGCCTGACTCGTCAGTGTCTAGGGTATTTATAGGAGTTTCTCGTCGACCCAAAATGTCTTTCCCAGTTCGAAGCAAGACATTTTTGCCTGCTCTCAAGAAAGCTTCTTTGAGGTTTTGTTTGTCGATGATGACATTTTGGAGAAATTCTTTGCCTTGCGTTTAAGCGGCATCTTTTAAGGCGTGCTAAACTCGTGTCCCCATCGGTTTCAAAACTGAGGCCACCAAACGAAAGGCCGATATCGACATATCTCCTATACCATGTCCTCGCTGTCAAGCGGCGCCTCGGCACACAGGATACATGATTTACAAGGCGTTAAAGAATCGTTTTCGAAAATGGAGCTTCACCGTGACTTCCCTTTAATGAATGGAATTGTTCGTCCCAGATCTCCTTTAATAGTAATGTTCACAGTGTCAAATTGTGAATTGCTGACGTGCAAATAGTGAGGATGTACAACCTCGAAGTGAACGTTATATGTTTTTCCACCTTCCACGTTAGCGTTCGTGGCAGAATTCACTTTGAAAGGAGTGACACGAAGTAACGGTACGGAGGTGTGCACACAACATTGTGCTCCACCACATCGGAGTACACAACGATCAAATTGAGTCCTTGGTTCAGTTCTACCGGGGACCTAAACTATTTCGCAAAATCCAAGTTGCTGGTTATGGTCGGTATTGGTCCACCCTTATGCAGCATCTTGGCGTCTTCACCCAAAATGTCAAACAATCCAGGACAAAATCTAATACGTATCACTTTGTTTTCAGTAAAGTTCATCAGTAAGCGACAAGATATTTTATGGTACTCGAAGGTGACATTTTTTTTACAAGGCTGTGCTAAACAGGGCAATGTATTTGGTAGCATTCGCGTTCACCAGATGTTGACCGATAAAATAATAGCCTGCATTAATTTTAATATTATAGGTGATTGGGTGATTGTTGAAGTAATCTTGCACTTGTTCGTCATAAACTTCGACCTCAAGAAAGTTTTGATCTTTGACTACGTTTTTGATTTGAGAAGGGTGAATGATTTCCACCAAAGCCACTTCCCAGTGGGTTTCGTGATCGAACTGGATGGCCTGAGGCAATTTGGCCATGACACAGCACAAGGTGTTGTTGGGAAACACTTCCATGGAACTGTCACTTGGTAACGTCAAGTAAAACTGGTAGTTCAGAACTCTAGCGTTCTAGTGTCCGAGGGGTCGCTGGAGGTCAGATGAGTGTCTAAAACAGGATTGTTGTGGCTGTTATTGTTACTGTTGGAAGGGTGACTGACGTTGGGCGGAAGGGTTCCGTTGTTCCCGTTAGAAGAGTATTTCAGGGAAGGATTGGGAAGAAGGTAACCGATACAACTGCTTAGTAAATGGTCAACAATTGTTTGCCTCCTTGTTGCAAACTCAGATTGGCAATGGCAGCACCGATGACACAATACACCACAAAGATTTGGCAGAAAAAGATGATTTGCGTTATAGGCACACGTTCTCCACACCACACCCACAAGGTTCCTTTTGTAGAGTTTGCAGAGAAGAACTGGGCGAAGGAGTGGTCAGCAAAAATATACTAAAGCCCATCGCTTGACATGCATTCTTTTATCTTATATGTCTGATAAGTTTTGAGATGAAAAAAAAAAAAAAATCAGCCCTTTTGGTTGCCCCTCTTTTTCTATAGACGATTACTTCTTTTCCAGGGCAGACGTCGATGATTGGGAAAGTTATTTTTACGGATGACGAGACTGTCCTTTTCTTTTTCCTTTACCTCTTTGGACAGAAGGACGAGGATGGTGACGGTGTGCACGTCTTTGAGTGGACATCTGTGGGCCTTCAGGAGCACAAAAACACTGATCCCTAACGTTTGCCCAGGTCTTTTCTTATACTGGAATGCATCACCATTGATTGTCTTTACGTCGTATCATCCTGATGACATGCATCACGCGTCGTGGAGGAGTTCGTATCGGAATAAATCTTGACAGTTCTTGTTTGGATAAATCCAGTAAATCCTGTAACATGCCTGATCTCTCCTGCACTTTGATTTTTGGGGGAGGTACTTTATGAGCAGCGGCCACAGCAGATAAAGAAGAAGAGTGTGTCACCGCTGAAGGATAAGTTCTTGGAGATGTGGGTTTCCATTGTTTCATCAAATTAAGAAGAACACGAGTGAAATTGGGTGTGGCTGGCATCACCAGCAACGGAGAAGTGGACGAACCTGAGGCTACTGGATACCCGGTCACCTTTGGGCAGGTCGGCGTTTGCGAATGTAAGGTTGTGTTCTTTACGCAGTGCCTCTCGTGTGGGTAGAAGCTGTTTTCTGTGGATTCCTCTTTTTCTTTTTCTAGGGACTTTTCTTTTTCTGAAGCTGTGACCTGGTTTTGGCACCGTTGCTCTTTTTCTCTTTCTTCTGAGTACGTTGGGGAGAAAATTGTTTCTTGAGGAAGACTTTGGGAGCTTTAGGATCTCATTTTAGGAGGAGCGAATGATAACACTTCCTAAAGATCCGCTACCTCCAGGTTTCAAAATCATTTGCTTTTCGGTTTGAGTGTCGATGAGAGGATCGGCCAGTTGGGTCAAGGCTGCTTTGTTTCTCTCACAAAATTGTTTCGTTTGATGTGGAATGTGAATGATGCCTTGAAGTAATTGACGTGATGTCTGCGTATACCATCGTAAGACTTCTTTGAGACTGGCTTCTAAGAAACGAGCACGTATTTGTGGATTTGTTTTCGCCACTGATGCCGTACAAGGTACGAATCAATTTGACTTGAAGATGAGACTGAAGGGGCGCAATACTGACGATGTGTGAGACAGACCCAAAGTGACCGAGGTTTGTATAGACCTTTTTGTTGTTGTTGTTAAGTGGACGACGGGGACGTGTACAGAACAGTCCACCTTCTTGGCATCAGTGGTGAAACAGATGGGCACGAAAACGCAAATAATTTCGGGTGGTGGGTTTTAAATCCACGAGTAAATAGATATGTGGGGCTTGAGTGGCATCGTCGTACACATGAAACATACAAATTGTTTGGGTAAGGCTTCCACTTGCGATTTATCTGTAGGGCTTTGACACAAGACCACGAAACGAGCATTGAGACAAATGGTGCGATGGGCTTTACTTTGTTGAAACCAATTTTGGGTGATGTAAATGACACTGGCATTGCGATGCGAGTAAACCAGTTTAATTTCTTCCTCATCTTCTCCAAACATGTCGTCGAAGATCACCAGATGTTTGACTGGGGTCAGACACGATCCCGTCGTCTTCGCCAGGAATGGCTTCCACAAGCACGATGGAATCGCCTTGACTTTCTCGCAGAAAGCTGTACTGCGATTGCCACTCTTTGTAACACCACACGATCCGTTGAGGTAGACGATCGATCAAATGATGTTTATGTTTGATCAAACGTTTGACAAATTCGGGTTTGCCTGAACCGTTGTGTCCGCCAATTAATATTTTAAAGGGATGCCAAGATACGATGCCTCCTAACTGCCACGATCTATGTTTTCGTTGATGACTTTGAAAGTGGTGGAAGAGGGAGCAGAGAAAGTAGAGGTATCCATAGTAATGTAGGGAATGTCACTTTTGACACGAAGACAGACAAGACAAGAGTTTTTATGCTTCTCTTCAGGACACATTTATTGCAAACTTTAATGTTGAACCAAAAAGACAAAAGCACATGAAGGCCAAATGGTTAAGTATATGGATAAAATACACATCAAAATAATGAAAGTGGAAATTAAACAAATCTCTGTACAATACTTTTGGTGATGAGAGTGTGATGTCCTCGAAACAGTGTGTAATGTTCTTAGAGTCTCTACACTTGGCACAGTCACACAGGGGTCCTCCAGGAATGGCCTTTCCGGGATATCGATGACAGTCGTGTCCTGAAGGAAATAGTTTTCCTCGGTGACGGGTCCTTCTTCTGGCACTGTCACAGTTTTAAAAGTTAATTTTTTATTCACTGAATGTTTGAATTTAGGATCACAAATCTTGGGCATAGTGTGCCACTTCTTTTGTCCAAACCTCGAAGCTCAAACTTTTCCTGTCAGGTACGTCTTTCCAATGAGGGTGTAACTCAGAAGTTAAACACACATCGTGGTACACATCTTCAGTACCTAAAAGTTGACGAATCTTTTTTTCCCTTAGAGGTCCAGACTTATCGAGATGAAAGCGCAAGGCTTTTAACAAAATGAGTCTCTCGTGTACATTCAAAAGGACCACTTTCATGTTTTGAGTGGTATGTACTTTTCGTAAAGAGTCCAGAAGGAATCGGCTGGTAAACGTAATCACAGAAAGCAAGTCACTAAGACACACACCACATGTCGACCCCATTTCAATGGACACAGTCCTCGTAAAATGCATTGGTAATCCTCCACCGTTTGAATACTGTCATTGATTTTCTTCTACGGAATCTGTTGTATCACGAATGATAAAAGGTCGTGGCACTGTAGCCTGTTTTTATACCCTCTTTTGTCGGAAGCAATACGTGTACTTTCTGCACAGGGATGATCGTACTCCATGTCAGTGACCAAATGGTTTCGTCACAAACATGCACATCGCACAACGTTCAAACGTTTCCTCTTGAACTAAGTTTACGTTGTGTAAAAGATTTTGGTAATCCTCTAACTCTTCCTCTGGAATTCGTTGCAGTGTGTCTACCTTGTAGTAAAAGAGTCATTAACAACAATCCAATCATTAGTGTCCGGGAGTAGTTGATCAATGTCTGACCACTTGAACATTTTCATCTGAATCAGTCCTCTTATAGCATTTAGGCACCAGTGGTTTAAATATCGGTGACGTAATGAATGAAACTGTCCTTTGCGTTTCACTTGTATTTTGACCAACTCTCGGTAGATGCATTATGTTAACTCCAGACTTAGATTCTAATTGTCTTCTTCTAAACTCAACATTCACAGCAATGTCTTTCTTTTGTCAGAGATAATAAGTGTACCTATTGCACAGAGCAAATCGTACTCCAGTAGCAAATCCAAATTATTTAGTCACTAGTTTCACACACTACACACCGCACAGAATTTTCCTCTACAGACAGAGTTTGGTAATCCTCTAACTCTTCCTCTGGAATTCGTTGTAGTATGGCCACGCTGTAAGTAGAAGTATGATTAGCAATCTAAGCCTTCTGGTCATCGTCCAGTTGAACAATGTCTGACCACTGGAACGCTTTCACATCAATCAATCCTCTTATAGCATTAGGTAACAGTGGTTCAAGCATCGGTGACGTAACGGATGCAATTGTTGTTTGCGTTGGACTTTTAGTTTGACAAACTCTCGGCAAATGCGTTCTCTCAACTCTAGAGTCAAACCACACATGTTATCTTGTAAAGAATATATATCCAGAGATGACTGAGGTCGTGGCATAGAAGCCAAAATGTTATACCCTCTTTGTTGGAAGTAATAAAATTAGTATCCTCCAAGAATCAGGAATCGCTAGGTCGTGGCCAATAGCCTCGTTTTTATTTGTGACTGAAGTAGTGTCCTCCTATAATCAGTATTCGTTTACTTTGGAGGAGAGCATAGTTTAAAAATGAAGAAATGATTCTGAGTTTGCGTTTCATTATATTTTGACAAACTCGGTAAATGCGTTCTCTCAACTCCACAGGCAAACCACGAATATTCTCTTGTAAAGTAACCATGACCATATCAGTTAGTATTTATACTCATGTTGAGGGTCACTTCTAATTGTCCTTATTTTTTCAAACTCGTTTCCTAGAGCGAAAGTGACGGACGTAGTGAGTAATTTCAGGCCACTGCCATTCCAGGAAACGGTCAATAATGCCATTAAAATCTTCTAATGTAAATGGTCTAAAGCGGAATATTCGAATAAACGCACCCTTGATCCAGAGAAACCTGACTTGTTTGCACACTTTTTTTCAATTTCATCTTGTGAATTTCTCGACATAAAAGTGCCTCAGTCACCAATTGAGATTTTGCTCTGACAAGTCCCTGCCAAACTTCCTTGTAGTTCTTCTCTTGCAATTCGTTTGCTAATCTTTGAATACTATTTTTTGAATGTTGTTTAAATACTTTTGTAGGAGTTGTCCAATGTTTGACTCCTAACCAAACTGGTATCTTAAACGACATGGTATGCCACTGCAATGTCTAGGTCCTACTAAAGCTAGGTAGTGACAGTGCTGAGACCATCGAGCATGTTCCAAATAAGCGGAATCTTTATGTTCCCACTGGTGAAGTGACACGCCGCAACTGAAGCACTTAACTTTATCCTCTTCGCCCGAGTTTACTCAGAGTTGGATCACATCCATCATGAAATAAGTAAAGTGAAAAGGTGTACGATGACGGGTGACATCATTTTCGCGTCCATCGGGTTTGACACATCGTTCCTTTTTTATGCCTAGTTTTGGAAGTCTTCCTTTGTTTCTTCCTGGACAACTGTTTTTCCTTTTCTAAGGTATCGTCATACCTGAACCGTAGTGTGATGGCTGGAAAGGCCATAGAAAGGTAAGAACAGTGCGGAGACCATCGAGTATGTTCCAGAATAACTGAAAATTTATAGATACATCGATCCACACGCAAACTGAGACCACAACTGAAACACTGTACTTCGTATCCCAATCCAGTGTCATATCCGAAGTAGACAAATTATGTTCTAGCTGAAACATTCGCATAGGTAATCCTTCCCAATTAGTGGGCCATGTTTGAAACGTTTCCAATCGACTGGCACAATTACAATAGTAAGGCAAGGAAACAGGAAAAGGGTATGGTTTGAACTTGGAGTTCTTGGTGGGTCTCCCACTCGAATCTTGCTGCGTCGAAGTCATCCTTCATGTTGGTGGCTACCGTCTTGGAACCATTTTGTATACCAGCGTGTCAGTACGGTAAAGAAAAGGGTTGGGAAGCCGTACTCGCATCTGGTACACGATTTGATAGACTTTTTCCAAAGGCCAACTGACGATTTGATGTGTGGGTAAACGTACAATCTTGTGAGGTTCGTAGGTGGTCACTTTATATTTTCTATCCTGTGCAGACTGCAAGGCTTCTTTCAATACGCCAAAGTTCACCACTTGACCGAAAATGATTTCAAATTTAATGCATAAGTGCCAAGACATGCTCATGTGGTCATTCTAATCTCATTTTCTTCTCAAATTTGTAGTTTCCCCTATGTTGCACCTATTCCACAGTGGGCGTATTTGTAACTATTGATGTTACTGTTAAACCAACCTCATTGTTTTCTATTATAATTAAATATTCATTCAAATATATGACATTAAAGTTATTTAGCAGAATTGCCTAAGTAAATCATGACTTTATTCTGACTGGAAGTACAATGGTTAAATTGAATTTGCCTCAGAAAATGCATTCGATTCTAAAATGTGAATAATTACCCTCCCGATAGCGGGGGTCCAAATGCAACTTTCATTTTTCTCCCTGAGAAAATTAACATTATTGGCGTTTACGTGTAGTGTCTGGCCCATTTGGATGGTTTGGTTCTATTTGCCCTTCACAACAACTCTAAAAATAAGATATATGTACATAGATTTAATCATCTGTCCATTTTAGAATCCGATTTTACATGCAATGTACTCCTGCAAGCGTAGAATCGAAATGAAAATAGTGCACACTTGTTAAACGGATGTGGTACAAATTTATTTTTAGTTGTGCTTAACTTATATTAAAATAGTACCACCATATCTGATTCGCTACGATATCCGTTACCTTATAACAGCCAGAAGTTTACATAATATATTCATAGGCAAAGGGATAAAAAGGTAGTTGTTGCTTTCATTCGATGTGTTTTGGAAAGTGCTAAGCCACCATAAAAACATGAAATATGTATAGAGAGTACTCCTAAATAAGGAGTCAGAAAGTTCACATAAATACCTTAGGGAAAATGGCCACGAGTTCCTACAATTTAACAGAAAGAAATCTTTTTTATGTACTTAAAGTAGTGAATGGTGGTACCTCACTATGAAGTCCAAGTTGTGTTTCTGGTTCCCTTGTAAATCTAGTTTAGCATTCAGTCGGTGAGATTTTATTTTATCAATGCCACTATGTTCAGTTAACGTACTTGGGGTAGACTGCAACACGATCTTGGTTTATGGATTGATGTCTGTTCGTCTATTTGGTATCATACACTGCAATTTGAATGTGGATTTCTATTTCATCTTCTCAGGTACTATTGCTCACAGAGCCACCTGATTTTGTATTCAAGCGGTACACAAAGAATCACCTGATTTTGTATTCAAGCGGTACACAAAGAGTACAAAGACATACATGCCATCATCTCCGTTTTCTGTGGAGTTTCCGTGACGCTCTTAGCAAAGCATTCTGAGTTCTTAATATGTTGATTTTGTGAAGTTATTTAGTTCCTTGACAAAGTTCTTCTTGGAACAATTATAGGAATATAGGCTTTGCATCGGTTCTGCAAACGGTTCTCATACTGTGTATTACACTGGAGCTACATGTAATTGATAAGATTCGTGATGAGCTAGGGGTAAAAAATATCATGGTCTAGAAAAACTAATAGCGTTCATTCCTAGCTATTTCTGCAGTAGTATTATGAAGTCTCCATATACCAAATGCCCTGCACGGTTAGCTCCAGTGCCTTCGATGTAGTTAATGAGAGAAAACGTAGTCTACTATCCTACTCCCACTGCAGCTATTATAACGCTAGTGATTTTGTAAATTAAAAAGCATTAGGGAATGCAACTAACTTAGTAAATTAATGTATCAATTCATAATTTGAAACCTGATCGTTGCCAGGTGGTTTCTAAAAGCGCAATCGTGTTTGCGTTTCAAACGAAACGGAAGTTAGTTTCCAAACGTAGTCCGTATTTGCATGGACGAATCAACTTTTTGAGACAATATCTGTCATGTAGTTCATTGTTTCCGAGAGGCTCAGAATAAGTCGCTAATTTTGTGCAACCTTGGGAGTTACATCTCACTGAAGCTTACTACACACTAATTAGACTGTTTGCCATTTACTGAAAATGAACTTTTCCAGGAACCCGAAAAGACGACTCTCACATTGTTTGAAATGTAAACGAAATGACAGTGTTAGGGAGCTGCTGGTGACATTCAGGTTAGAATTAACAAGTTGGAGTGAGAGTGGGGATGGGGTGGATGATACATACAACGTGCCATTGGTCAGTCGAATAGTCTAGCATTCGATCCTGATAGTTCAGATAGGGACGAGTCTTATTGCTTGAATAACTGGAAGAGAGTAACGGGAAAGGTTCATAACATAACTAGAGACCACAAGAATAGTTCACATAGTTGACAGACCATATTGATACTTGTATAGAGATTACAGCTTAACTGCTTTAGTCATATTATATGTACTACACAAGTTTTGCAAATATATCACTTAAGTATAAAACCGTTGTTATCAAACTGTAAAAGTTTTTGCAAATATATCGCTTAGTAATAAAATCGTTATCAAATTATAAAAGTTTTGAAAATATATCATATAGTAATAAACCGTTGTTATCAAATTATAAAATTTTTTGAAAATATATCACTTAGGAATAAAACCTATGCTATCAAATTATACAAGTTTTTGAAAATATATCACTAGTAATAAAATCGTTGTTATCAAGTTATAAAAAAAGTTGTTGAAAATATATCACTTAGTAATAAAACCGTTGTTGCCGATATATAAAGTCATTATTTACAATCGGTTCTGATCTTCGTAACCAAAATTAAAAATTCCCAGGAAAATATTAAACTCGAATTATATTTCTTTGCTATTTAAATACAATAAAACAAATCAAAACAGCTTTTTTGTGTTTTTACTTTTGAGTTTTGGATTTGTAGATTTGTAAACAAGGATTACACTGTTCTGATTTAAATCCATAACGACGAGTCTGGCACTTAAGCATGCAACAGAGCCATTGGAAATGAAGGTACACCAGTTTTTCTGATGTTGAGTTACGAGTGATTTCATCTTGATTACGTTTGGAAAGTCTGTCTTTAAAGCATATGCTATGATGGCACTCATCGCCATATACCAAGCTGGAGCTTGTAAAATGTTTCGAATGACCACAAAATTATTCATTTTTATTCTGGAACTCCACTCACCTAAACAATTTTTTGCCAAGATGTCTGCATTATATTTATTGTGGGGCGTTATTTATCAGATACTCTGACTTCTTGTTACTACAGAAACATAACTGCAAAGGACTATGCTTACTGGAATGCCTTTTTTCTTACAGAAGTCTATCCAAACTCTATTAGTGGGGGCCATTTTATTTAAATGACTAGCTATGGTTGGCAAGAAAAGTCAGAGTTGGCGAACTGGTCTACTTTCTTTACCAAAATGAATACTTCGCGTCCAAACTCTACTTCAGTGTGCTCGAATACACTTTAGTAAGGAGGATAAGCATCACAGTAAGTGTAGTACAGGTAAAGCAATTAAGCTTTAAGCTGCAACTCTAGTTCCGACACACATCACCGATTGATAGAGCAGTAGATTCATGAGAAACCCAGGTCTGATGCATCATGTAAAACAAACCTGAACCGCTTCTCCGATTGGACCAAAATGAACAATAATGTGCCAACAACACTGGCAAGGTTTCTACGAGAGATTAACACCTCATTCAATAATGCTGAAGTGGTTTATACAAAGCATGTTCCTGAAGACAATCGTTCATTATTAATCATTTCTGAGTCTGCATGACAAACAGTTTTGGAATGCCCAGATAAGGAGATAGATTTGCTTTCAGGATTTGACAGAAAGGGGATTCTGCCTCCTTTTCACCAACAGTTATCAAGCATTACAAATATGATATTACCAAACATGGTAAATATGGATTCTACTCCGATTATTATTATCGTATGTTTGCATAATCTGTAGTCTCGTGACGTTTTCTGGGCTTGATCTTTGCCTTATCTGTGTCTGGATAGTGTTCTGGGCTAAGATTTCCTTTCGATCTAAATTGTAGGAGTTCTGTTGTTTCATCGCTTTCCAAGTGATCAATTTCAAAATGAATTTACATGATATATGCACTCGCATGCCCTGGCCTAGAAGCATTTCTCACGAAAGGATTAAACACAGAATCAGTTAACACGTTAAGGGTTATACATTGGGGAGGGGGGTGAGTGGTAATTTTGAGATTTTTAATTTCAAAAGTGATTTGAGTTGAGCGATTTCGTATCCTGGCACATTCCTAATTTTATTCCATATCCGGATTGTTGCAGTGACAAATGACGTTGGAAGGGAGGTCTCCACGCATCAGATAAAAGTCTGTGGTTACAAAATGCAGCAAATGATTTCAACTTCGGTGAGGAAATAACCCCTATCAAATATTGGATCAAAACGTTATGGTCACTGACTGGAAGTAGATAAATGGTTCATGCGTACACATCCATTGGAAAATTTCCTTTCCACTGATCCACATTTACTACACCACAATCAAGCTACATTGAGGTCCGATCCGTTCACATAGGCGAATTAAGCGGTCTCCAGTCTTTAAGTGTCGACTAATAAGACGGAAATGAATTGTTTTCTGTATCGGAGGTGAGGGGAGAGTAAAGTCATGGTTGCACTAAGGGGTCCAAATCGCTTGATACTGCGCTTGCTACATTACTTTTAGCGAACGGCCTTACCCCTTTACATACTTTTTTGTACTTGACCTCTTCACTCTCTTCCCGCTCTACCTCTCACGATCTATATATATATACTATTACCCAAAATACCAGAAAACATACCAGCACACATTTCCTTTACCTACAGAATATGACTGGCTAACTTGCACTACCTGTGGAGAGGGACGTACATGCCACCCAGTAGCGAAATTCTGGCCAAGCATTTTAACAAAACATGACGGTATTTGATGGGTGGTATATTGGCTGTTCCTGTTTTCGTTCTTTAGTATAAAACCTAATTTATTTAGATGCGATAGTTTTCCCTCTTTATTTGTGGGCCACATTGATTTGCTAACTCTTCCTATATAGTAGCTATGCCCCGGCGACCAAATAACTCCTTTGTATCAGCAACGGGTTCCTAACTTTACTTTAATAAAGACATAATTTACTTGCCTCACGTGACCTTATCTAAAATAAATAAATTAATATTGTGGTGCGTGATGTGAAACATATTTGCGGCAAGGTCGATATAAACACATCTACAGAAAGAGCACACGTCAGATTTGTGATCACTCCTTAGAATCAGTCAATGATACCTAGTAGAAATTAGTAATTAAAGTAACACAATATTTTTCAATAAATATAATGATGTCGTATGAGTTTGAAATATATCGCGAGTTACTCATGGTCTGGCAATATTTACATATAAAATATAAGTGACTGAATAATGTGTAATGTATATTATTATTGAGTCTAACACCAAAATATTTAATATGCGTAAAATTCGTGACTCTAACACTCAACAATGTAGAATAAAAAGGTATGCAGATCTATAACGAAATTATAGATGTGTTTGGCTAAAATATTTTTCAGTGATGTAAAGATTTAAATATTATACACATAATATGGACTCATACGTATTTTTTCTAGAGCGATTACCAATGAATATATAGAGATTTAAATAAAGTTCTAAGCCAATAGAGACCACTTCAGTGGTCTAAGTGGTTAGAGTTACCGCCTCGGATGGGGCAGGAAGCGGTTTCCAAAACCGGCCGAGTCATACCAAAAATTTATGAAAATGGTACTAACAGCTTTCTCGCTTGGCGTTCAGTATTAATAGATCAGTGTTAGGACTGGTCGTACTGGTATCAGGATAATGTGACTGGTTGGGACATAATGCTCTACGTGTCTGCGGCATCACGCCCCAGTGCTAGACATCACTGTAGACTGACACACGGCAGTCATCATAGCGATATGACTGGAACGTTTTAATCTACGTTAAAAATCCAAATCACACATATACAAACACACACCAGTTAATCAATGGACTGCACACATTATATATATATATATATACATACACACACACACAGAGACAGAGATAGACGGAGAGAGAGAAATAATAGAGAGTTTCTTTGAGACTGTGCAAGAGTGATATGAAGAAGACGGAATTAGTAGATTTAACGTAATGATTGTTTTAATGAACACATTACTTGGATTTATTTGTATGATCTTGACAAGAGGATACGAGTATCATGATCATTACTAATGCGAAAAAGTTTAGTGTTATATGTTCTTGACACCCTCATTTAAGACATTCTAGAAATAGTTGTTAAATAAACATATTAAAGCATGTATAATAGAAATAGATATTAAATCTGCACACTTATTATGTCTTGGTTTTACTCCATTAGTACTTAGGCTGATATGCACATTGAAGAATAAATCATAGTCGTTTCAAATAAATGAATAAGTGCTTGCAGTTGTTTTTGTCCTTCTGATTAGGATGAGCAGTTGCTAAAACCATCAACTCTAACGAATGAGTGACATTAAACTGAGCAGCACCAGTGGAAGATGAACTTTGGATCTAATGGTCAAATAACTTTGTTTAGTTTTTGTCATTCAAGCTATATCATATCAATTTTTTCTCCAGAGTGAATTGTTCGTTTACCTTTCTCTAACTTTAAAGTTTGAAAGCTTGGATTGGATTGATGCAGCATCGGGATACACAGGTTGTGAACAAAGAACTACAACACTTGCATTAAGTGTGAAATGGTCTTTAAAATGTAAGCTAGACAGAACTGCATTCTTGACAAAATCGATGACAATCCAAAGTATGCATAACTTTCAAATTAGTTATTAGAGATTTATTTGTTAAGATAAAGTTTCAATGGAAACTGTTGGTATACTTTCTGGCTCCGGTTCAAAACAATTCTCCTTGATGAAACGAATATTAATTATTCTCATTTCTAATAAACATATTTGCTTAAGTATGATCAATCAAAATTTGATATTTACAAAATTTATCAATTACAAAACAAATACTTATTCACAACATCCTGTCTGCCATAAATAATAAAATCTAATTGAACTGCATTGTGACCATTTAGTGGCAAGATAATGTGTTACATGCTCCAAAAGCAAAACAAGGTTTTGAACTTTTCATCTTGGCACATTTACTGTTCATGAATGGCAGTAGAAAAACAAGGAAGTGTGATCAATTGCTGTAAAAAAGATAACAAGGCTTGACTTTACGAGCCATGCCTCTATCGACTGTCATTTGACCTTTTTTCTAAAGCTTGCCGACCTCTTTCCGTGACTTTATAAAAGAATCAGCCGAATAGTTTCTTCGGCATAAAGAAGGCTTCTGGCTGACAATTTCATATAAACATACATTTCCAATATGGATGGCCATAAGAAAGGTAAAACGGTTTGCATTTTTTCAGCATTTCAACATGTTTTCAAGAAGTGTCTGATTCATATGTGTTGATCTCTTTTAGCTTTTGACATTATCCTAATAATTAATTTTCTGCTTGCTTAGTTTGCAAGTTATGAAGCTGGAAGTGCGTCACATTAAGTTCAGTATATGAATATATATGTTTATATGTATGAACCGCTTTGCAACTAGATTATACGACATCCTGAGTAATCCATTCTTTCTTTTTAAGGTTCCTACATAATTGGGAAATCTATAATGTTCCTTACAGCTCTAACTGTGTTAGTAATGAACATACAAGTAACCTTCGCCATCTGCAATTGCCCAGGTACAACATTTGAGGAGCAAATGGGTAAGATAAACAGAACAGGTGAGGAAATGTGGAAGTATTATAACAGGAGAAATCATTTGATATTAAACATTATAAACGGCAAAATAGATAATAACTGTAATAGTAATATCAACGACGATGGCGATGATTATGGTGATGGCAGTGTTA
>JAECUM010044547.1:0-47244 GCA_016617855.1 Megalonaias nervosa | reverse complement strand
GGGGTACAAGCTACATAGATTCCAAATGTAGATAGGGGTACAAGCTACATAGATTCCAAATGTAGATAGGGGTACAAGCTACATAGATTCCAAATGTAGATAGGGGTACAAGCTACATAGATTCCAAATGTAGATAGGGGTACAAGCTACATAGATTCCAAATGTAGATAGGGGTACAAGCTACATAGATTCCAAAGAAAATTATAACAGGTTAAACTGTGGCATGCTAAATTGGCATCTCTTTAGAAAAAGTAGGTGTGTTTTAAGCTATATAAGATATCTCAAAACTTTAAAATTTATGTTACCAAATCCCCAAACCGCAATCGCAAGCTAGTCATACAAGCTTAAGCAAACTATTATCATGCAAGCTAGTATTTGGAAACTTGCGGCAAGCTTGCATAAACCACTTGAAATAAATATTGCAAGCTTGCAGAAGATTGCTGCAAGCTTGCACAATCCTAAATAAACACAAGCTTGTGCAAGCTTGCAAGGATTAACAACAAGCTAGTGCAAACTTGCAAGGACAAACAAAAAACTTGCACAAGCTTGAATGAACAAACCAGCCTGCACAAGCTTGCATGAACAAATCAGCTTGCATGAACAAACAAGCTTGCTCAAACTTTTGCGAGGTTCATTGCTGTAAAATATTGCAGACCAGTCAAGAATACTGTTCATGATAAAATTGTTTCAGTAAAATTAGATAGGAGATTATATATAAAATAAATCTGAAATAAATGGAACAAATTTCAACTGTTTCTGAAGTAAATTTATTTACAAAATACACATATCCTGAAACAGCCTTCTTTTGGGTGAAAGGTTTTAAAATGGTGTTAAGAGAATATGAACTTCTCACAAATTTTTTTGCTAATTCTCTGTATTGTTTGGTGAAAAGCACATGTAAGCAAATTTACATCAGTTACTGCATTTTCAAACACTGTAAAACAACTTGGACCATTATGGGTGTATTCGGGTTTTGCATTTGAAGCTATCACAATACTTTATGGAATCCAGAGTCCTGTTGTGCAGATTGCAAATGTGGTATCAGCTTTGCTTAAATTACCCATTTATAACAACCATATTAAACAAGAAATTACTCTAGGGTACTTATACTGTAAGATACAATTACAACTAAACCAAAATTGGCAACCATTTTGCACATGTGATTCTCACATGAGATCTAACTCATGTTAGTCTTGTGTGCATTTAACATCCAAATTAGGTAGAACTCGCATGAGCAATAGAATGTAACAAAATCTGAAAATCACATGAGCAGGATCATATCAGATGTATTAAGGGAACATTCCAGAAATTCTGACTGGTACACAGAAAGTCAAGCTCTTCAGTCTGAGGAATCTTGCACTGCTGTTCACTTGAGTATGTGGGAAAATCTTCATATGTTTGTCTGATGGCTTCAGAAACTTTTTACTTCACATCCATATAAAAATCCAGTTGGGGAAGGATGCTGTCAGATGGTTACATTCCCCTTCCTTCTGTTACAACTGAACACTATTTGGTGATAACAAGAATGTTAGCCATTCAAATACACTGAACCCCCTTTTGTAAACAAATCCTATCAGAATAAAATCTTTCATCCTCCCCTGCTTCTTGTAGAGTCAGGTACCATCCACTGAAATAGATTACAGCAACATGTACTATGTATTCTCAGACCTAGTCAAAATATTTGACTATTTAACTGTTTGGCAAAGGCATTTCATTTAAGTTCAACATTAGAGAAATATTTCACAAGTTATAGAAACTTTTCTAAATAATACACAAATTGGCCATCCTTTAAAGACATTCTAAATATTAGTTTTACCATCCATTTTGAAACAGATGTGACATCTGCCAAATGATTGGTACTTTACATCTTTAAACTGAAAAAAGCAATGAAATTATTCAGTTGATATTATTTTGAGATCTTACTACCATCTTTTTTGAAAATTAAAAAAAAAAAAAACCATAAAAAATAAATCAATGCAGTGACCTCTGAACTTGTCTCAATTACAGCTAATTGCGTGTGGGTAAATGCCGATTCTGATATGTGAGAAGAAAAATGTCCCTGATAAAAAAAGGAAATGAGATTAAGATGCTTGCATGTAATATTTTATAATTCATCAACCTATTTTCGATAACTGACAACACTGCATCAAAATCTGCAGTTTGACAGGTGCAACAGTAAATAATAATGATCTTCAAAATTGTTGTCTCAGTGGTTATGTGGAGGAAGATTACAAAGTCACCTTCTGACATTTAAGCAAACACTACATAGCAATAACACTATCCTCACGGTATTGGTTTCAGTGCCCTTAAGAACAAATTGAAGAATAATTAAAAAATAATGTAAGTTTTATTAAAAGTTCATTAACACTTTGAATCATTATTATACCTGTACCAAAATTCAAAACTTAAAACTATTCATAGCTAAAGACATTTGTTCCGTGACAGTTTATTTATGAGTACTACGCTTTGCTTCTCTTGTTTATAACATCATCTGTTTTGGAGCAGTTTATTAATGCACCAATCATGGCCATCATTGAGATGAGAATACAAATGTATGATCACAGGAAATGGCAGCAATGGCAAATATAACAATAATCTTAATATGTGTCAATATTTTCTTCTCCTTAACATCTTTGTATGTTTTTGTTAAAACTTCTTGGTCATAGCAACAATAGTTGTTTACCATTTTGAAAATCATGCAAATGTCATGTGATGCATTTATGACTGGGTTAGAAACATTAATACTGGTGTTTTTAAAATTACATAAATGTTAATGTACCAAAATATAAATATTTATCTTTTTAAAAACATATATTGATTTCAACATATTATATTACTTTTCTTTCCTTATTCAAAACCAGAAATAAGGAAAGAATGAAAAAGAAAATGTCATTAAATTCAACAGCGAAAAAGATAATTTTTTCAATAATGGACTTCTATAGGGAAAAAACAAAATGCGAAGTGTTTGGAGATAATAAGTCAACTGATTTTATGCATTAGACAGTCGACAACAAACAAGTTACATCACTGACATTATCGAAAAATAAAGGTATTTTGAATGGGTATAAAAGTGTATTAGGCAATTGGACGGGGGGTATTTTTGTCATTGTTATGCATAATATGCATATTTACGGGATTTAGACAAGCTCGAAGCATTTTCTTTACTTGCAACAAAGTGTGACATACCTGTTATGAAACCTTCTGAAAACTGCGTCATCAGTTGCATGTTATCACATGATACCAACAAAATAATATGTCAGCTCCGAAACACATGATGTTCTGAAACTGATGTCACGATGACATAATAACAGTATATTTGGCTGCCAAACATCAGGCCAATAAATGGGACAAGTCAAGTCATTCCAAAATAAACCTCAAACTGGCCAGGACAAAGCAGTGAAAATGGAACACTACCACATTGAAAGGGAATTATAGAATCATGGACTAAAAACTATAACTATAATAATACAAACAATATAGAAAATTTCTACAAACTGGACAATGAAAACAGTGAAAACAATTCACAAGAGGCAAGAACTGCACGAGAAACAATAGCGAACCACAGGGCTGGAAAAGCAGTGAAAGATTTAGAGAAATATTTCAAAACAAAGCGAATAGAGACAGAAGAAGGATCCTTCTTGGAATGGGAATATAAAGAAGGTACACAAGAGATAGACACATCAATAATAGCAAGGGAAAGAGTACCGAGTTTAAGTTCGGTAATGCTTGCAATAAAAGTTAAAGATCCGAAATACATACCAAAGATTTACTCCATCAACCCAAATGGCTACAAAGGCTATATATTAAGACCCAGAGGAAACCAACCAGTACTACCATATGGAGAAATGATGATATTAGGGGAGACTGTGACAGTAAGAAAACCAGCACCTATATTGAAGAAAATAAAAAAAACAGTCAGCTGAACTACATCTATCAGACATCCCACTGGAAATACCATTACATGCTACCGTTGAGAAGTTAGAAGAAAAACTGAAAATAAAGGTGATATCATCAAGACTAGATACAATCCCTTTAACCAAAATCTTCAGTGGAATATGAATACTAGAAATTGAAAAGACCAAATTGACAGAAGTAAAAAGAGCATTCTTTTTAAATGGCTTCCTTACAAAATCATGGTATAAGGGTTGCATATACCAGAGAGAATGTAACCGTTGTGGACAAACAGGTCATACCCCTCATAAATGTCAAAAAAAACCACAGAATCAACCTGAGAAACCAATTCCAACACAAGGACAAGGAATACAACAACAAACAATAGGGCAAAAACAACAACAGAGTCAACAACTACAACAAGAAAAAAGAAAGGGAAACAACGAAACATTAACAGAAATTGATCAACAAACTAAAGAAGAAAACAACCAGGGACACATAAGAGAACAAGAATATAAACAACAGGAGAAACAAAATCTACAAGTCCAAATAACAACAGAGGTATTTACAGCAGAAGTCCAATGAACACTCTTGACAGAAATAGCAGCAAAAGAACAACAACAAACAAGAGAAAGGCAGAATCACCAACAACAAAAAATCAACAACAAGAAGAAAAAAGAAAGGTGCTAGAGAACAATCTACAGGAAAACAAGGTAACAGAAATGGAACAACAAAGCAAAGGAGAAATAAACCAGAAACAAAACAAGAATACAAGAAAATAAAAACCAGGGGAAACAAAATCAAGTTCCAGTAACAACAGAAACAGAGACATTAACAGCAGAAATCCTATGAACAAATTTGACAGCAATAGCAATAAAAGAACAACAACAACAACAAACAGGACAAAGCCAACAACAACAACAAATACAAAAAATAAAAAAGGGAAATTATGCAACTGAAACAAGTCAGAAATATAACCAACAAGCCCAAGCACAGGAATCAAAATCTACAGTAACAACAATGTCAGGGAAACTAAAAACAGGAATCCAAACAACTAATCCTACAGCAACAATAACAACAGAACAAGAAAGGGAAACATAAAGGGGCAAAAGGAGAGAGAAAAGGAGGAAAAAGAAAGAAGAACAAGAAGAAGAAGAAATCAAAATGATGGAAGAATATTTCTTTGAATTGAATGCAGACGAATACCTCGAAGATTTTGAATGAAAAAAGTAAAAGATCCCAGCATGTAACCAATAGCAACACAACCTTAACTTGTATATATATATATATATATATATATATATATATATATATACAGTATATAAAACAAAAAAAATACCACATTATACAAACATTAACAGAAACAGAAATCATTCAAAAAAAAAATAAAGATATAATATAGCACAATCAATACATGTAGGGCAGGAGCTGAGGAGGGCCTCCCTAAATGGTCTGAAAAAATCAACCAGGGAGAGCACCCTCCAAAAAAACAACAATGTAAATGGGAAAAATGCTAAATAACGTTTGATTTTACTCACCATCATAATAACTCCGTGACTTTAAATTATCTCTGGATTCCATGATCAGTTGCTGCACATGAACTGGTACTGCTTGCAATGAAATTTCTCGAATTAACAAGCTAAAATTGTGACGGTTCTATTTTGAAAATGGAGCGTCTGTGAAACCGAGGATGCTTTTGGTTTGTTTTTTTTCAGAGTCAGATGTTATATGCAGATTTAGATTCGTAAACCAGTCTCAAGACTGGAAAACAAGGGAAGTAACCCGCTTTGACGTCTCGAAGTCTCAGTCATTTAAAGCCACATTTCATCTTGCGTGATTTTTATTATTTGATTTTTTTTTTAAAAAAAAGCAAAATTCACGAACCTTCATTTTTTATAAAATGCTGTCAAAATGGGACCTCTCTCTCTGTCTCTCTCAGAAAACAATAATTATATATATTTTAAGTTTTTATTTAGTACAGCAAGAACTGCCAATGGTTTGTTTCTTCTGGCAGCAGATAATAATAATAATAATAATAATAAAAATGATACTATTTCACACTATTCACAACAACACTTACAGTAATAACAATAGTGACACATACAATATACATGATGATAAGCAAAAGCTTCAGAATAATGTAATTTTATCAATAATGGCTGTTTTTCCCCTCCTTTTGGGTAAGCAAATATCATTATTTGAGCATTGATATTATATGGAAATATATAATAACAGGAAATGAAATCATATTCATTTACTTGTTTGTATCTATAAATAATGGAGTTGTTTATTATTATTATTATTATTATTATTATTATAAGTTTTGATATTGACCACATTAAAAAAATGGATAAATTTGGTGTGGTAATATACAGTATTAACATTCTGTTGCTACAAATGGTCTGACAGTTACAAGTCACCTAAGGTCAGCTCCAGGCTCTCACTCAGTTGTAACCCTATATGCCTTATGATAACATTAGCATGAGAAACTAGTGTGCATGTGTTTTCACTATTTAAGTCAGTTGTAGTCTAGCCATTAAAGTAGTTAGACCATACCATGTTTTGTGTTATTTAGCAAAACATAACATGGTGTCAGAAGTGAAAATTTTAGAATAAGTTGGATTTATACCATTAAGAGGTATATCTCCATAACAATACTGAAATTTGGATACACAAGTTAATGTGTTAATTGTGACATCATGGAAAAACTCAATCAGCCACCTGAAATGGACTTTAATTATAACCATCTTGCAGAAACTTGGAGGAGGTGGAAGCAGACTATGCAGTTTTACTTAGATGTTGCGCTTGCAGATAAAGAAGACAAAGAAAAATTCAGTGCCTTGCTATACATTATTGGGCAGGATGGTAGAGACATTTACAACACATTTACATTTGAGGCCAAAGAAGCTGAAAAAATTGGTCCACTGATCAAGAAGTTTGAGGAATGATTATTGCAGTCTGAAACAGAACATTACAGTAGAAAGGCACAGATTCAATACAGAATCCAACAAAAGAATGAAACCATTGACCAATATGTAACTGAGCTTAAACTGATTGCAAAGAACTGCAAATTTGAAATTCTACAGGATGAAATGATTAGAGATAGAATTGTCTGTGCCTGGACTAATTCTGAAAAAGTACAAGAAAGACTTTTACAAGAAGATCAACTGACATTTCAAAAAGCAATGGCTATCTGAAAAGCAGACAAAGAATCCAAATAGCAGATTCAAAGTATGCAAAATGAAGCAGCTGCATCAGAAGTTCATGGTGTGAAAATGAAGAAAAAAGAAAAGAAAATTGCACAACCAAAGAAAGCAGAAATGTTATATATGAAATCAGACTCCAGATTATTCAACTGTGGTAAATGTGGCAAATTACATGCAAAAGGTAGGTGTCCAGCCTATGGAAAAACATGCTACAGGTGTCGAAAACATCATCATTTTCTGAAATGCTGCAAGACAAAATGGGTGCATGGTATGCAAGAATTATCAAGTGAAGAAGAAGAAACATCTTTTGTAAGAACAGTGACAAAGGCAAACACTGAAATCAGTGACAAAGAATGCTACGTCACTCTGACACTTTATCGTACTGATGTCAAGTTTAAAATTGATACTGGCTCGCAAGTAAACATCATTCCAAATCACATTTTTGAAACAATGAACATTGACAACGTTGAAGTAAAACCAACCAAGACCTGTCTCGCAAACTACTCTGGTGACAAATTAATTGTCATAGGCAAATGCAAATTAAACAGCATGAATCAAGAACTTGATTTTTATATCACAAAAACAAACCAAGCGCCTATTCTTGGGTTCAAATTGTCTCAAGATTTGCACTTAATACAAGTTGTTTGCAATGTTCACAGGAATAAGAACAATCATATCGTGAAAGAATTTCCCAATGTGTTCAAAGGTCTAGGATGCCTGAAATAAAAATATCATATCGCAGTTGACAAAAGTGTGAAACCTGTCATCAATCCACCAAGGACGGTTCCTACAGCTTTACAAGAACCACTTAAATTAACTTTGGAAGAGATGGAATGGAAAAATGAAATACAGAAAGTAGATGAACCAACAGAATGGGTCAGTTCATTAGTAATTGTTGAAAAACCCAAGTCGAGAAAACTACGAATTTGTCTAGATCCAAGAAATTTGAATCAAGCTATCAAGTGAGAGTATTATCAGCTTCCTACAATTGAAGATATAACCACAAGGATGGAGCTAAGGTTTTCTCCACACTAGATGCCAATCATGGTTGCTGGCAAATACCCCTGGATGAGGAAAGCCAGTTATTAACAATATTTAACACCCCATTTGGTAGATATTGACACCTAAGAATGCCTTTTGGTATTAAATCTGCTCAAGAAGTTTTCCAGAAATGCATGGCACAGTGTTTTGAGAACCTGCCTGGGGTGTAGACTGATATAGATGACATAATTGTTTGGGGAACTTCAAAGGAAGATCATGATGGAAAACTGAAAAATGTTTTAAAGTGATACCAGGAAATAAATCTGACACTGAATCTGGAAAAATGCCAATTTGGACTAACAGAAGTATGCTACGTGGGACACATGTTGACTTCATCAGGTATTAAACCTGACCCAGAAAAAGTAATAGCAATCACAGAAATGCCCGCTCCGACGGACAGGAAAGGAATTGAAAGATTACTTGGTACAGTCAACTACCTAGTGAAATTTATCCCAAATATGTCTACAGTGGCAGAGCCGATCAGAGCACTTTTGAAAAGTGACAATGAATTTGTTTGGGAAAATGCACAGAAACATGCATTCAAAGAGATCAAACAGATTCTAAGAAAAGAACCTGTGTTGAAATACTTCAATGTTAAGAAGCCTGTTGTTGTTAGTTGTGATTCATCAAAATCAGGACTTGGAGCAGTGTTAATGCAGTCAGGCAAACCCATAGCATTTGCATCAAGGTCTTTAACAGATGCAGAAACAACGTATGCACAGATCGAAAAAAAACTGCTTGCTGTGTTATTTGGTCTTGAAAGATTTAATCAGTATACTTATGGTCATCAAGTACAAGTTGAGTCGGATCATAAACCTCTGGAATCAATCCTCAAGAAACCTCTATCTGCCGCACCGCCTAGACTTCAGAATGCTTTTAAGACTGCAGAAGTACAGTTCTGACTTAACATATTGTCCAGGAAAAGAGTTAATTGTAGCAGATACATTGTCAAGAGCATACATACAGACGAACACATCTGAGATGAACATGGATAGTGAAATTGAGTGCTATGTGCACATGATCATGTCAAATATACAGATTGCAGATGCTATACACAGTAGAAGCAATAATGAATGGAACTAAACGTGATAATAAAATGACCAAATTACGAGAAATGATTCAAAAGGAATGGCCAAATGATAAACTTCTTGTACCATTTGAAATAAAATATTTCTGGAACTGCAGAGATGAACTTTCAGAAATGGATGGATTAGTTCTAAAAGGAGAGAAGTTTGTAATACCAGATGCTCTTCAGAAAGAAATGCTAGAAGAGTTGCACAAGAGTCATATGGGTATTGAGAAGACAAAGCAAAGAGCAAGAGACATTATGTATTGGCCTGGCATGAATGCACAGATTGCAGACACATTATCGAATTGCTCTACTTGCCAGGAAAAAAGAAAGTCAAATCAAAAAGAACCATTGTTATCTACACAACCTACTGCACCATGGGAAATGGTTGGAACAGATTTATTTATGTGGAATAATTACAACTATGTCTTGATAGTAGACTATTGCTCCAGATATTTTGAAGTTGCCAAGTTAGAAAATACACGAGCAAGCACAGTAATCACATACACAAAGTCATTTTTTGCAAGACAAGGAATACCACGAGATGTAAGGAGTGATAATGGACCTCAGTTCTCAAAAGAATATGGTCAGTTTGCAAAAACCTGGGGATTCAAACACACTACGTCAAGTCCCAAGTATCCACAGTCTAATGGTTTAGCAGAAAGAACCATTCAAACTGTCAAAGGAATTCTCATTAAGGCAAAGAGAGATGGAAAAGATCCATATTTATCAATATTGGGGTATTGAGATACACCAATTGATGATATAGGATCTCCGGCACAAATACTGACAAGTCAAAGACTTCGATCAACTTTACCTAACTACCAACATACAGCTACATTCGCAAGTTATAAAAGAAAGAAACCCAAAGTGGAAACTGGGTAAAAAGAAAAATCAGCAAATGAAACAGTATGACAGAACAGCTAAAGAGCTTCCAAATCTGACTTCTGGAGACAAACTTAATCAGAAGACAAGATCTTTGGGAACCAGCTGTAGTCATCAGAAAAAGTAGCACTCCAAGTTCGTATGATGTGAAAGCCCAGGATGGTGCTATATACAGGAGAAACCAAAGACATCTGTTACAAACAAAAGAGAAATTACCAGAGATATATGATACATACGAAGATACACACAAGGAGGTCACTGAACTGAATGACAAGATGACATTAATCATCAATGAGTGAAACCAGACACAAGAGATTTGAACAAGGAGTGGACATCTAATAAAAAAGCCTGCAAGATACAGAGATTTTGTTACTTGAACTCAATAATTTTTCTCAATTACAAGAATTGTGTCTTGTGACTATTAGAAACTGGAAGTGTTTAAGGGCATAATAATGCATCTGTTATATCACATCAGTTTATATGCAGTGATAACAACTGGATTGAAGAAAAAAATATTAGGACTGTCACAATAGATTTTAGTGGCAATGCCAATATATCACCATGTATTTGTTATCATGAGTGTAAGAATGATTGTGAATGTCATAGGGCTAGAACTTAATTTTAACTACAATGAGTAGAACTTTTACAATTCATCAGAAACTATTTGAAATATATATTCATGTGCAAAATAGAACTTTGTCAAGTTTGAATATGTTTACAAGTTTATTAAAAAGAAAAGGAGAAATGAATATGTGAATTTAAAAGAAAAGCACAAAACTCATTTTTAGGGGGAGTTGTGGTAATACATGGTATTAACATTCTGTTGCTACAAATGGTCTGACAGTTACAGGTCACCTAAGGTCAGCTCCAGGCTCTCACTCAGTTGTAACCCTATATGCCTTATAATAACATTAGCATGAGAAACTAGTGTGCACCTGTTTTCACTGTTTAAGTCAGTTGTAGTCTAGCCATTAAAGTAGTTAGACCATACCATGTTTTGTGTTATTTAGCAAAACATAACATTTGGTAATATTAAATATAACAAAATGTAATTGCTGGAAATTAAATAATCCACATTATTAAATTAACTGAGGTCATCTTTTAATTTAAGCATAAAATATTTCTTGTACATTTGCAGTCTGAAATTGTTTAAAAGTAATATTCATATAACACGTAATGAACAAAAATTATCTAAGAAATTGGGTCTGGAAATATGTAGAAGCTTGCATTTTTCATAAGCTTGCAAATTGTGCAAGCTTGCAGATGCTGGTAAGAAAATGACCAGAAATGGTGCTAAGCTTGCAAAAGCTGCACAAGCTAACAAATATTTATTTGCAAGCTTGTTTTGATGACACAAGCTTGCAGCAAGCTAACCACAAGGATCCATTTTGGTTTGGGATTATTTATTAAATAAGATATCTTGCAAATTTCATAAGATGTCTCAATACTTAAATAGATGTCTGGGCTTGAAATTACCTTTTTTCATATCAGATGAGATTTACTAGCATAATAAATAAAACTGAAATTTTAATGCAAAATATCACTAGCAACCAACTGTTAGTTCATTTTTTCTCATCATGGAATTTACTAACTAGCAAAATGTTAACATCAAGCTAAATATCATACAAATTATTTGTAAGATATAAACAATATAAGAGACGTTATATAATTTGTATTCAGTCGATCTTATACAGTTTATACCATCCTATATAATTTATAAGATACAATGTAAAAGTTATGACATATTTTATAACATTTATAATATCAATGTTAAGCATCAAACACCACTATTTTTCTCAGCTATTTCCTTGTCTGATCAGCTCAGATTTAATCAAACATTTCAACTATGATTTTAATCAAATAAGATTAAAAACTACTGCTAAAAAGTCCAAAGTCATCCAAACACCCATGATATAGGAAAGTGAGACTGACAAGGCAAGCAAATACCACTGCAATGACACACCAACTATATTTTCTCATGTGTACTATGCAAACAACTACTAAAATAATAGACCCAGATCTGCCAACACAAACTTCCCTGTTCAATTAGTGTCTACAATGCTCATTCTACTTAGACCATTCCCTCACAATAACTCTGTTCATGACAACCATAAAAGTGGACTGCCTTATATATGAGGTTGCCTTATACAGAACTATTTTATATAGAATATTACTATAACATAGTGAAATGGGAATTAGGACTATTCCTGCCTTTTAAAAGGAACTATCTTATAATGGGGTGCCTTATAGTGAGGGAGTTCTACATGATGATAATCAAATAGTATATACCCTGATTTGCTGGTACATTAAGCAATGGCAGATCTTTGGGTGCATCATATGCACAAAAGAACCTATAGTAACACATTCTGCCATATATTATAATTTTTCAGCCCCCTACCAGGCATCTACATGCAAAACTAATCAGTTTCAGAGATTTTGTTTGCTACATGGCATACAAAATAACAATACAAAGTTTAAGCATTACAATTCAAGCAATAATTAGTGCATGATATGTAAAAGAGAAATTGGAAGAATAAACTACCATCATTTATCCAGTTTTTCAGATATTAAAAAATAGTTACATTTATCCCTGTCCAGTTAATTGGTGTGCAGCTGAAAATTATAATTTTTCCTAAACATCTTGTCAAAAAAGTTATATCTCTTTTGTGGATGTTCAGTGAAGATTGCTAGGTAATTCAATGACTGTTAGAAAAATCAAAACTTGATTTACAAACTTTTTTAAATAGTGATGTACTGTATTTAAAAAATAAATCAGTAAGACAATAAAATCAACACATTTCCCCTTTTGGAAATTGTACCACCCACCCCCTAGGCATCTGTTAGAATAATTACAGTAGGTTGCATTATATCCCTGCATACAAATAAAGAACACATACATACTGATGTTGTACTGGTTTTTTTGTACAAATAAAGATTACTACTTGCAGTTCTGGTCCTTGTTTCTCTTTATGTGTGTTCAGGTTACTGTTGTCAGAGCGGAGTGATAACAAAAGTCTAGTTGTGTTGAATGCTAATTGTTTTTAGTAAGAGTGCCAACCCCCACCCTTTTCAAATATATGCCCACAGAGTGAAAGCATTGTCAACTGTACAAAAAAAAATTATGGTTCTGTGTCCTGAAACGTTAGTGTCCTGACCATAGAAAATCTGTATGCCTTCATTCAAAATGTAGTAGTGAAAATATAAAATCTTTACATTCTAGCTCACAGCTATAAATTGTTAAAAGTGAGAGAGTTCTGAGAATATTGTGATATCTCTGAGAATTAAAGTCTCAGCTGGAGAGATCTTTTTCTTTTACAAAAAAGTCTTGGAGGGTTAGAAGAACTCTGGCAATAATTTGAGTGATTAAAGAAGTTTCAAATTTGGATGGTCATCTATATAATCCTGCATTTTTCAGTATGAGTAAAGCATATGCCAGCTTATAATTTCCAACTTGAAACTTGTTTTTCTCTCATCTTACAAAATAAATTTGGTGTCTGGAAATTTCATGTACTATTGAATTACAAATGTTGAAAATATGGTGCCTGGAAATTTGAAAGGGATGGATATTTGGATTACTGATAATAATTTATAAGTAAGCTTGCATAGCAAATCAAAGAATTAATAAAAAAAAATCTAATTCATAAACGTCTGATAAATCCCTAGATAAACCTATTTTCTTTACATGGTTTTAAGTTTTGATAACTGGTCTCATGCAAACAAAGGGGTGTCCTTGAGAGATGTTGAAGCAAAACTGCTAGCCAGCTGTTATTGTGGAGGACCTTTGCATTGTCTGTGAGGTCTGACCAGACCTCTGAAAGTGTACCGGGACATCGGGGAAAGGAGGACTTAACTGAAGAGGGAGTGACTCCTTGCAGCCAACTACATCCCTTCTTGGGGAGTGGAAGGGCCCATAGACTTCCTGCACACCTGAACCTTGTGAATCCTCTCTTGGAATTAACTGGCAAAATAAGGTTTCCAGGTCCAGAAGCACCACACTCAACAGATTTTTTATTTGATCCAGGGACAACTTACAAAAATCCAAGAAGGTATCATATATAGTTGGCACAGCTCAGTCTACAGCACCATCAGCAGTGAGAGGAGGTTAAGACACAGGTCCAGGAAGAAGTCAGTAAACCTCATTTATTACACACTTAGTTTACACCAGATAGGTGGGATAGGTGTCCCACAAAGCCCTTTTATTGTTAATCCGCCAATTTATTTTGGTATTGCTGAAAGGCAGAAAGAAAACTGGCCAAACAACAAAAACCCAGAAAATTTTTTTAAAGGATAATACCTACCCCGATATCTGTACCCACAATGGGATACATTTATGGAAGCATTGCTTCACCAGTTTGTTCACAAGGCAGAATAAACATTCAACAAAATGATAAACAGGTATACCAATAATTGAAATTAAACACAGGAACTGGGGATGCATGGGCAACTGCAATACAAACATAGATTGAAATGATGGTAAAAGAACCTTAGGTAATTGAAAATCTTGGGTGTCCAGAGACTTATTTTAAAAACATATCCCAAGGAAAATAAAGACAATATTCCGAATGAATGGAAGTGACTACAGCATCAGATATGGGACTGTGTTGTTTTGTTCTATATACCATGTACCATCTGAAAAAGGGAATTTTCATCCTGAACTAGCAACTAGAACTAGGAAAAGAGACAGCCATGTAATAATACATAGCAGGTAATCTACTAGTGCTATTGTAATGAGGTTATACAATGGTAAAAAGCATAATACTATAAATAACTATGCAGAAAATTGTTGACTTTCACCATGTCTTGAAGGTATTTTTGGTGCATATTTGAAACAAAAAAGACTAAATGAGAGCAAAATTTATGGCAGTAAATGAACAAAACTTAAAAACTTTGCAAGAATGGGAAAGGTTTTTTGTTGGGACCTGAGATCACCTTAATAAATCCCTATCTAGTGATAATGAACAGTAATTTTTTATGGCAAGTTGTATTCTATCCCTATTAGGTTCATTCTAGAAAACAAAAAAGTAAAGTGGTGATGGGCAAACAAGTTAATTTTTTATTTGCATGGATAGAGAGAAAAGAGGTCTACTGATAGGCAGAAGAAAATAAAAATATCAGTCTACAAAAAGACAACATTAATATTAAGTAAAGCAACTCAATTACAACACTAAATTTACCCATGTATAATTCACAGCCAACTGTGCCACAGATCTGCCACCACATCTGCATCAGCAGGCCTGGAAATCACACAATTTCATTATCATCCAGTCAAAACTGATGTTACAAAACTAAAGTTACTTCAGACTGGTTGATCACAATTTCATGTTCAAACTCAAGACTTTTATAATTCCCAGATGCCATACTCTCCAAACTTCCTGAACATAAAATGCAAGCTCAAGCTCAAAGTCAGAACATTCTGACCTTCAGTAGCTTTGGTAGAATAAAGTCAGAGACATACATCTTAGAGGATTGTTTTAATTTCAGTTCCTGTATCAGCCTGTTAATTTTCATTGAGATAAATAAGTCCATGTGTCAAATCCAAGTGAGGGGTTTTGAGCTGGACCTCTAGATTTTGTTCCAAAAGATTTTAAAGAATTGGTTCTGTATTATTTGCATGAGATCATCTAAATAATTAAACAGGGTAAAATATAACCTACCTTGGAAATCATTAAATTCTTGAACTTGCTATTTCTTATTTTGATGAATTACAAACGACATTATTACTGAAAGCTCATTTCTGATTGGTTGTTTATGAAAACTCAAACTCTAACTCAGTGTTGTATGATCTCAAGGCTTGCTATCTCATTATGAAGTGGCAGACCAGTTCTATGCTGTTCACAACTTGTTGCTTGTTATACATGGGGAAATATAGATTTACCTAATGAAAGAAACCACCACCTGGTTATTTGCATAAAATAAACCCTGTCTCCTGATTATATTGAAAAAGCAGATTCTAAATTTTCACATACATAAATATTAAATGAAATACTCTCAGGAAGAACTTCACCATTCTGAAAAGGAAATTAGAATTATATAGTTTATTAAGACTCAAAATTATGCAGACAAAGATTAGCTAATATCCAATGCAAAGTCTGCATGTAGATGGATTTAGTTACAATAACAATACAAATGAACAGCACATTCAATACTTGTTTTAAAAAACTTAAACATTTTATAGGTATTAAAAACAGTAATCAGAGATGAAAAGGACATATTAAGAAAGCCTTTATTGATAGATGCATGTCTATGTTGAATGCATATATGGAACAAAAATTGGAAGGGATAAGCTTCAGAAATATTTATGGAAAATATGCATAATTTTAATTTGAACACTGTAATATATTGTTGTCTAGACTTGGACATCTGGAGGATATTTTCAGTACCTTTATTCTATATAATAATTTATATATGGGGGTCTAAAAGACTTTGATGGACAAGGTCTGTTACAGGTGAGAAAGTGACTTACACAAAGGTACAATGAACACCATGTGCTGAAACTACCTCTGATATTGATATTTCAAATTTGAGATTGTGGCAACCATATTGGATGTAAAACCAGCACCATTTTCATTTAGAACAAAATAAGCACCTTTGGACTTTGGGTAAAAAACCTATGTTGAAAAATTCTTTACAATATTTTTAAGATGATCATTGTTGCAGCCATAACTAAGATTAGATTGGCGCCATTTTCATTCAGCACCAACTAGATAGCATAAAAAATCTTTCAGAGAAAAACACTGCTGTCATGACCATCCACACTGCTGACATGACCATCCATTCAAGAGGAGCTGTAATAAGATTTTCAAGATGGCAGCTGTTATGGTCATACTGAATATCCAAGTGAGACTATTTTCATCTAGGCCAATGAGAGAATATTGGTTGGAGAAAACCCTGTCTGTTCAAAAGAAACAAAAACAAGATTTTCAAATTGGCCATTGTGGTGGATATATAGCAAACCAGATCAAATCTATTTTCATTTAGTACCAGTTATACATGATAAGCCATTTTTTTTGTGAAACCCCCATGTTGATATGATCATCTATTCAGGAAGTGCAGCAATAACAAAAGTTTTAGAATGGCCACTATGGTGGCCATATGGGAATCCAAGAGGAACCATTTTCTTTAAAACCAACAGACATTGCAAAGTCTTCTTGTGAAAACTCCATGTGAGCAGGAGAATATCACCACCATAATTATCATATATTTTTTGATCCTGTGAATTCAGAAAGTCATCAATAAAGCCTCTCCTTTCTCAGAGTAAAAATTCTATGAACTCAGAGCCACCTATCACAGCCATATGACCCTATATACAGATATTCCAAAAGGCGGAGATAAAGTTGGATAAAGCCTAAATGTTTACTGCAGAAACTACAGTGATACTCAAAGTTTTGAACTACACTGAAATTTCTCAAAATTACAAATTTCATCATCTTTTCAGATCCACTTCCCTCAGTGAAAGCATAAAAGAATGTGCTGCATACAGATGATCTAAAAGACTGAGCTAAATGGCACCATCTCAAGCTAGTTACTGGATAAAGCCTAAATTTTATGCTCAAAATAACAAATTTCATCATTTTTTCAGAGCCACTTTCCACAGTGAAAGCATTACAGAATCTTAAATTTGACAACCCATTAATATTCCAGATATGGAAACATGATGTTCTCATACAATCTGGAAAAGTATCCTATACTTGTGGCTTACTGGTCACATTCATATGAATTATAAAGGGTAATGAACTTGGAGATAAAGCAGCCAAAGCTTCACTGCAGTCACCCATTTCCATATGGAAGATTCCATATTCTGATTTCATATACTGTATAAATCAGCATGTTTGTCACACTGTCAAAATATGTAGAATGAAAACCTCACAAACAAAATACACCATCAAATCCACTATTGGAGATTAGCAGCTCTCATGTAGAACAAATTGCAATGGTGAGACGGTATTGTGCTGATCATGTTTAGCACACATGTACTTGACTCTTGCATACTTCCTGAGGCGGGAACCTCAACCAGAGTGCATACCATGCAAGTATCCACTGAAAGAGCACATTCTTGTTGACTGTCTTTATTTCCATCACGTGAGACAGAAATATTTTGACTTGCACTGCATGAAAAAAATGTATCATGATGTACCACACATTAAATGCTTGGACTATTTTAGGACTGTTTCAAGGATTTTACATGTGTTACATTTATTGTTTATTTTATATACATTTTAAAGAATTTTAACATCATTAAATTTTATATTTACCTTGTTGTTCTTTATGTTTACATTTGTATTTGGAATGATTTATCTACCTAAATTTCTGTACAATTCATTTTACATTTTTCAAACTTTTCCTTTATCTGGCACAATATACAGCTACAATTGTGCTTAGGTGCCATGACATGCTACTCTATACATACATCAGAAGCAATAGCGATAACAAGATTTTCAAATTGGCTGCCCTGGTGGTCATATTGAAAGTTAGATTGGCACTATTTTCATGTAGAAAATAAAACTAGACATTAAACTGAATATTAATATGACTATCCATTCAGTAATAATAGCAATAGCAAGACTTTCAAGATGGCTACTGTGGCAGTCATAATGGGTGTCTGGGCAGCACCATTTTAATTTTAGGACCAGCTTTATCTTGGGTTTAACATGTAAGCAAACGGTAATTTGTGAAGGTAATGGTATTCCTTATGTACCTTCCCCCTTCCCACAATCTTAACACCACAACTTGTCACAGATCTCATAAGTTATCTACCAGTCAGTGTGGAAATAAATGGATTGCCACTGAAACAAAACTCCATCATGCTCTCTGTCTAAGATGGTTCCTTGGTTGACATTCAGTTCTATTTTACCTGCAGCTTTCCAACTTTGACACACTGATTCCTTTCTGACCCTTTGAAAAATTCTATGAGTCACACTCACTGTCTGGAATTATATATCCTAGCAGAGGCCTTTTATTTATGTAGTAAATCCTGTTTTGAGACTCCACACATTCTGCTACAAAAATGGTATATCAAGACAGATGCTCTCTTAAATGAGTGTGGTCATCATGCTACATAACTTTATATATATGCACAAAGAATCTGGTCTCTCAGTGCAGGTTGTCTCCCATAACAGTGTTCTTTCAAGACATGTTTTACTGTATAGAGTAAAAAATTTACCCTGCTATCTAAGGAATGTGCAAGAGATAACATATCTCAATAACTGAATAAATTTAACATGTCTACCTTGAAAAGATATTGTTTTGCCTTCTCTGTGGATGTCTAAGATCTGACCTACTTTTTCTAATCCAAGATACAATGTACAATAATATTACTTATTATCTTGATTTAACACTATCTTTTTATCCTCAGAACATGTGGTGTTTCCCATTTGTTTTCCAAAATGATCCAAAATGTTCAGTGACTGGATAATTTACATGAAGCCAACGGCTGATACTGGAAATTATAGACACATACAATTATCCCCCTCAACCAATTAGACCCTTATATATAACCCTGCATTCTATTCCTAAACACAACCAGTTAGACCCCTATATATAACCCTGCATTCTATTCCTAAACACAACCAATTAGACCCTTATATATAACCCTGCATTCTATTCCTAAACACAACCAATTAGACCATATATATAACCCTGCATTCTATTCCTAAGCACAACCAGTTAGACCCCTATATATAACCCTGCATTCTATTCCTAAACACAACCAGTTAGACCCTTATATATAACCCTGCATTCTATTCCTAAACACAACCAGTTAGACCCTTATATATAACCCTGCATTCTATTCCTAAACACAACCAGTTAGACCCTTATATATAACTCTGCATTCTATTCCTAAACACAACCAGTTAGACCCCTATATATAACCCTGCATTCTATTCCTAAACACAACCAGTTAGACCCCTATATATAACCCTGCATTCTATTCCTAAACACAACCAGTTAGACCCTTATATATAACCCTGCATTCTATTCCTAAACACAACCAGTTAGACCCCTATATATAACCCCGCATTCTATTCCTAAACACAACCAGTTAGACCCCTATATATAACCCTGCATTCTATTCCTAAACACAACCAGTTAGACCCCTATATACAACCCTGCATTCTATTCCTAAACACAACCAGTTAGACCCCTATATATAACCCTGCATTCTATTCCTAAACACAACCAGTTAGACCCCTATATATAACCCTGCATTCTATTCCTAAACACAACCAATTAGACCATATATATAACCCTGCATTCTATTCCTAAACACAACCAGTTAGACCCTTATATATAACCCAGCATTCTATTCCTAAACACAACCAGTTAGACCCCTATATATAACCCTGCATTCTATTTCTAAAAACATTTTTTTAGACCCTTATATATAACCCTGCATTCTAATCCCAAACAAACATTATACTTAATAAGACTGTATACCATATTTAGTTTCAGTCAACTAAAAACTTTTAAAATTTTACTCATACGTAATCAGTGGGCTTTTATTCTGGAAACCCTAGATGTGTTTTAATTAAAAACAAATGATCCATACAAGTACATGAAAAATGACCTGAATGCAAATCAACCACATTTATGGTAGGGCATAAAAAATGTGAAAAGATTCTGCAATAATCTTTTGGTGCATACTGTGAATCCATCAGCACCAATTCAATGGTGACAGTGGTCATATCTCTTGCCTAGAGGTCAGAAGTCACTCAGGAATAGATTCTGTGCATTCTATGTATTGGGGATTTTTTTTCACAATCGTCAGAACAGAAGATATTAATGAAATATGAACAAGTATGCTCTTTGTTCTTTCACCATTGAAGTTCTGTATTTTAGCATTCAATTTCCAAAATTCTCTCTGATAACTATAGACATGCTTCCCCAATGACCCCTGACCTTCAGGGTTCTTTAGTTAATACAAAAAACAAAAAGCTGCAATGCGTTGATTTTGGAAAAGTTTTAACAACTTTTCAATATTTGAATATGGTTATTATGTTGTGAGCCCAACTCCTTGCAACAAAAACCCTTAAATTCTGTTAGGTAGTCCACCACTCTGGTAGATAAGAGTCTATAACATTCTTTCAAGTTTTAAGTGAAAAGCACAAACCCTGCTCTGCCAGCACATTGTGAGAATACCATTTGAATTTCCAGAGGCAGTCCAGTTATCAAAAATCATCATGTTTGTGACCAATGGTCTATTGATTGGAAGGACAGTTGCTCTTTTAATTGTTGAAAAAATTAAAAAATAGATACAATTCTAAATTTTATTTGTTTTGAAATTGTCTAATACTTTTACAATTCTAGTCTGTTTCTATATTTTTTATGTGCAGGAATTGTTAGGTGCATCATCTGAGTCAGAATGAAATGGCTAAAATTATGTTTCTTTGTTCTCTTTCTTTTCACTCTGAATAAATGCTATGTGATAAAAACAGTCTCAAACAGGTAATTTTTTAATACTAAATTTATTTAACTTGTTTCATTAATTCAATATTAAATCACTACCAATCTGAGATCTTTATTTATGCAATGGGTTGATGCAGCATCAATGGAGCCAGACTTAGACTTGGTCAGTTGCAGTTCATTGACTTGCTGCAATAACAAGATTTCAAATTGGCTGCAGTTATAACCATACTGGATGTAAACAGCTCCATTTTTGTTTAGAACAAATTAGCCATCATAAGAAGTCATCTGGTCAAAATGACATAGGAATGTGACTTTTTGTTTAGCAGAAGCAGCGTTAACCAGATTATTATTCAGGTGGAAATCTTAGGCTAAGTTTTATTTCAGGTAGAAATCTCAGATGGGATTTTATTTCAGATGGAGTTTAATTTCAGGCAGAAATCTTAGATGAATTTTTTTTGTTTAAGTGGAATCTTAGGACAACTGATTTGCATATTTCACCCAAAATTCGTCCTTAAACCCACCTAAAGTCTGCTTGAAATTCACCTAAGCTCTTTAATATGACCAGTTTATGGTTTAGGCAGAAAACACTTAAAAATCCCAATTGAAACTGCCTTAAGTCTGCCTGGAAAATTTCATATGGATGGTACCATTTTTATAAGTCTTTGGTATGACTCAGCCAGTGTTCAAACCCATGACCTCCCACATCCACAGCGGACACTCTAACCACTATGCAACCAACGCAGTTCAAATGTGTAAATGCAAATACATGAACCAATATTCAGTATATCTGTAGCCCATTTCATATATAAAGTATTCATGTAGCCAATACCATGAATAAAATATTCCTCAAGCCCTTTCCATGAAAAAGGTAATCATGAAGCCCATTCCATAAATGAAGTATTCTTGAAGCCCACTCCATGGATGAATTGTTCATATAACCCATTCCTTAGATGAAGTATTCCTGCAGCCTATTCTATAAATAAAGTATTTCTGAAGCCCATTCCATGAATAAAATATTCATGTAATCCATTCCATCAATAACATATTCCTGTAGCCCTGCCATGAATAAAATGTTCCTGTGCCCATTCCATGAATAAAGTATGTCAAACTTTTGTTTTCTTCAATAATATCACTAGCAAAGGTTGACCCAAATGATAGCAAACACCTTTCATGGGATATAAATCTGAATCAAAATAAGACTGGTTTATAAAAACAATAACGATATCCTAGCTTTAGCTGGGTGCTTAGCAAACGTTACACCATTCTAACATGACGATGCAAGTCATGGTTGGTCTTAAGTATACACCCCTTGTCACCTGTAACTGAACATCAGAATTTCGTTTGCTACTCGAGTATGTTTTTTTTTATCCATTTTTTTATTTTCTTTTTTATAGACATTAGACATCTAAGAATAACAATACAATAAAGATTGCTGTTTGAGACATTTGCCAAAACACTTAACTGAAAGTTCAAATTCCTTCCCAAGTGTTCAGGCAAACCTTGCATACAAAATATTATATATTATCCCTGTATTACCAGAGGTCTGATGAATGAGTATAAACTGTACAATGTGTTGCTAGATTTATTCTGTTGAACTTGATGCAAATTTTCAATGATAAGTATCTTTTTTTCCTGAATACCTGGTATGTTCTATTACTGAGGAGAGGGGAATCCAGACTCTCTGACACAGCCTTCCGGTACATCACTTGAGCTGGGCCTATCACCAACACCCTGTAAATAGTAATATATACTTGTGATTACTAATATATTATTCATGGAACATTACATACTAATTAACAATCACAGAAGCTTCAATGTTTACGTTTACCATTGGTCCTTCAGAAAGAATAGCATATTCCTAATTTCAAAACACGTTTACTCCATGTAGTCTATCTTAGATGTAAGGTTCACTTTACAGAAGAGTCTTAGGAAATAAATTTATAGAATGTTGTAACATGTTTTAAGTTCACATATTATAATGACATGGCAATTATGGATACATTAATTCTTGACACAATAGGGATTCATTTTATTGCATTTTTCTTGCCAATGTCTTGCTTGCATTGATCGTTTTAGCAAATTATTTTTTAATTTATTAACCTTGATTTCCTTCTCATGAATGAAGTAAACACAAATGGTATTAGCAGAATTTGCATAGCAATATAAGGTACAAGTCAATACATTCACAGAAAGTAACATATTTTGCCCAAATGAGCCCAGGGGGTTATTACAAAATGCTGAAGTTGGGTATCTCAGTGAGCTGCAATACAGTATGCTGAATTCAGGTAATCAAGTAGGTTATAACATGACTCTAAATTATTTAAATATAACTATAACATCTTACACAAAGCAAATTCAATATTAGAAAAACCTTTGTCAGTACTACTGAATTTAAGCTGTGCAATTAAGTTTTGTCCTGATGGCCCATTCTGTAATTGGCCAGGCTATGATTAATGACATTTCTCCATACAGCAATAGGATCACAAGGTGTGAAACAAACACTTACTTGGTTCCATCCCTGGTAACATTCTCTATCTGTGATACAAACCATTGTTCATACTGATCCTATAGAACAGAAAAGAAGTTTTATGAAAGCAGGTTACTATGATCTGGATATATCAATGAAATCTCCTTATATTAGACTAGATGGTATAGCAATGGCCCTGAACTTCAACTTTGAAGTCCTTGGTTCATTCACTCCATTCAAACACATGCAAACATTTCAGGTCAACCATTCAAGGCTGCTAGCTTCTCTCAAGGTTTCCTTGTTTCCAACAATTCAAAGACCTCATCTTCCCAAAATTTAAACCATAAGGCACCTTACAAGCTACTGTAACTTTTTTACACTATTACAGTGAAATAAAATTTTAACTCTCCCTTATGATATGAATATGAAATTTGTCCCTTTATCCAACAAAGTTAGATTTCTATATTCTGGGCTAATTGAATTTATATTGAGATTATAGCCCAGATTTAAGAATGATTTTGTTCACACAGTCCCACTGGTGCAATAGCTGTGCTGTGTATGTATAGATTTTTTTCATGTCTAAAAGATTTGAACTCAAATCTATGTTGCAGGCATAATGTAACAATTTGACTTTTATTGCTAACAACAGTACTTTTTACTATCATAAACATACTGTTTTAAATAATCTTAAAAATATTTTCTAAATTTTCTTTTCTCTGTATGTCAATAGAGAATTTGTATTAACATTTGAAACAGTACTTGAGTGAGTATTCTAATTTCTTTTAAAATCATTATGTACCACTGTTTCAAATATTACATTAAGTGGAACAATAATCCATGGGTGATAACTACTATCAGGTCTAATAAATTGACCTAAATATCAATTGTCAAGTTCAGTGTAATCATAAAGTCTTTTATTATTATTAACATTACAGACTATGTATGATTAAAGAGAATGTAACATATGCCAAACATATATGGAGTAGAATCCTTCCAAGACAAATATTTTATAACTGTGATTTATATTCTTGAAGTAAAGGTAGTGATTGGGAATTGATAGATAAATGAACTCATTGTCCCTTGGAGATTCTTTTCATTTTCATCTGATACAGGGATAGCAAATGCATTTTTTGAGGGTTACTTCTGAATGCATCTAAACACCAGGTTCTGGGTGATTTTTCATTTAGCCAGATGCTTTGGTGTATACAAGACATTTACCATTGGCTATTTTGCCCATGTAAGTGCTGAGGGGTTACATTTGTTTTTGTCACATGATATTGGACCTATGATTTAGTGTCCTGTACCCTTTTTAATTCAAATCTCAAACATATCCTACTTTTTACAAAGGTTCATCTGTCTCTGTGCAGTTCAGATCGGTCTGCTTTAGATCTAAGGCCAAAAGTCTAAAATCCTGACACAAACGCAAGTTCCAAAACTAGTCATTTTTGGCTAAAATGAAATCAGGCCTTTCAAATTATTTTCTTCCAGCTGTATTTCACCAGCAGAAAGTATGTAGTATCTGGAATCATTGTAAAACTCCATATTTCTCTTTTCCTGTAATACTCTGATGTGACATAAATGATGCTAATGTTAAACAGGACTGAGATAACAACATTCACTCATTAGCATAACATTCTCTGTAAAGCTGAGGCATTCTTTAAGATTTTTATAACTTTATTAACGGCCAATTTTTTATTTTATAGTGAACACATCACATTATTTAGATGAAAAATAGTCAACTTTATTAAACAATAGATTAATACATATGATATGGTGCAAATTGTCCAGGTGTCCAACCAATATAGCAGCAGGTGTCATCTTATTTAGGCAAAGCATGGAAAAACAAGCTAATTATGTCATATGTCACACAATGCCCTGGAAAAAAAATTTTCTGGACATCTATTGGGATTTTGAAAAATACTAACTGATTCAAATTTGGTGGTAGATACATGTGAGTTTGGATATTCACAATTGATAACACCCATCTGTTTTGTTTCTTGTTTATTAATAATAGTCAAACAATTTACATACATCAAGTGCACAGTTGATTAAATTTTGCACAAATCCAATAGCTATTCAGTTACCAGAATGCTTGAGATATGGTATAAAAAATTAATACTGTATATGTGTGAGATTGATAGTACATTCTGCCACATCCATCAAAATAGCAAACTACATCTGATTCACATCAACTGAGAATGTATCCTCTCTGGGTGATATTATGCACTTCTCAAAAATACTACATCGCAGCAAGAGGGCTAGCTGCTTTACTAATCTTTTGAGAGACATTTGGCAGAATATATGTAAAATGAATAAATCATACTGAAATTGAAAGTGATATTTAAATTTCAATTATTGAAAAGTATACATCTTTGTCATTTCATATGAAAGTGTTGCATACCAAAAGAAGGACAACTTCAGCAAGGTTAAGAGAACATCTGTCATGGGTACACATCACCAACCAATGTGGCATCCAGTAGAATACAAGTCTGAGAAGGCCAACTGTCAAAACAATGGCTATCCATGTTAAGGTCTGCTTGACCCTATTATTCTTATAACCTTGAATTTCCTGTAGAAAGAACAAAAAAGAAGTGAAATGATGATCATCTACACTGACTGAAAAAAAATATTTTATGATAGTCATCAAGTAACAGCTGCATTATAATGGTCATATAATACACAGTCTAACCTGTCATTAAGGACACCCAATGCATGGGACAGGCAGAGACTGGGCTGTATGAGTAGGTGACTTTTATGTAACAATAATAATAATAATAATAATCCTTTATTTTCAGAGGTACAACTCATTTAGCCAAATATTAGAAAGTTTGTCATGAAGCACATAATATTTATAAAAGAAAAGAAATACTAATAATTTATGACTTAAAGTCAAATGAATATTTCACTTAAAACTTGTATAAAATACAAGTTTGTTAATAATTACTGCATACACATAGGAACAGAAACAAAACTGATGGCATACATGATGAACTATATTATACGCATAGACAGTTTAAGCATCCCACTGCAAACATGATAAGATTGTTAGCTTGCTTTAGTTCAAGTGGTTTCTAATTATAGTTGGTACATCCAGTCATGTAAAGGACTTTTCACTGAAGTAATTCTTGGTGTTTGGTAGAAATGCTAACAAAGTGTGGGTTAATGTCACACAAATATTTCATATAAAACTTGTATACCGGTAATGTACAAGTTTGTTAATAATTACTGCATACACATAAGAACAGAAACAAGACTGATGGCATACTTGATGTAAGATATTATATGCATAGATAGTCAAAGCATCCCACTGCGAACATGGTAAGATTGTTAGCTTGCTTTAGTTCAAGTTGTTTCTGATTATAGTTTGTACATCCAGTTATATAAATGACTTTTCAAGGAATTAATTCTTGGTGTTTGGTAGTTTTATACATCAGTTTGATGCTGATCTTACGGAGTACGTAGAGAGATAGTATTGTTGGTTTGGACTAACATATCAATCAGGTAAAAAGGTATTAAATTATGAAGGGATTAACAACCAAAATATGGCTATGATATAAATTTCTTTTGTCAAATGGAAGCCAGTTTAAAGACTGAAGCAGGACAGTATTATAATTGGATTGACATCTGGTAAAATTTTAGCTGCATGTTTTGAAGTTTGATTATAAGATTATTATGAAATTGTATAGATGAGCACCATACTGTGCAAAAGTAGTCCATACTAGATACTATATAAGTTGCATATAATATGTTTCTTTTCAGTCTTTGCAGCAATGTTACTTTGGAAGCTAGATTGTCAGATACATGATCTACTGTATATGATGATTACAATACTCTGTATATGATGATTACAATACTCTGTATATGATGATTACAATACTCTGTATATGATGACTACAATACTCTGTATATGATGATTCTGAGTTACCATACATTCATAGGAACTATATAACATTTAAAATTTACACTATATATATATATATATGGACAAGCAAAGTGGTTTTGAATGGGTAATCTGTTTCATGTTCCTGAAAGAATCACAGTGGCCTTTTTGGCAGTCATGTGCATTCCATTATCACAACACCATTTACATATATTATTAAGATCATGCTGCAGGCTTTCTTGAATTTTGTTGATGTCTCAGTCTGATGTGTGGAATAATGAATAATCTGCATACATAGCTGATTTAATGTTTTTCTGTATGCATTGGAGGGTCATTAATGTGCAAGAGAAATAAGACAGGTCATAGAATTCAGCCCTAAAGCACACCATATTTTATTATCCAGGATTTGATAGAGCACTGGTGAGATGCACTTGTTGGATTCTGCCATTAGAATATTTTCACTGAAACTGTGTGGAAAGAGTTTTTCAATAAGAATGGTATGGTTAACAAAGTCTAATGCTTTCTTAAGGTCTAAAATGATTGATCCTATTATGTTGCTGATATCTTGCTTCAAAAATTGATCATTATCGATTCAGTATGACAAGTGGCTTGATTGGCCTTGATGTAGGAGGTCATTTGTTTGTAAGAAAGTACTGATTTGTTTTGCTTCATGTTTGCCTGTAATTATGGATCATTTTCCAGATGATCCTTTGCATTGCTTTTATGCAATAATGCTATTATTCCCCTTCCTAAGGTGTAAAAAGATGCATTATATTTTAGGCTTAAGTTTATAACATATTGTATATTATGTTAGCACCAAGTTTATACACTTTAGGGCCTGCATAATCTAAACCTATGCCCTTTTTTTTTTTAGGTTTCTGAGATGGTGCAATATATCTTCATTGGTTATTTCAATTACTTCTACATTTTTTCTCTTTATACAAGAGTCATTCAAAATAGGCTAGTTTTCATATTGACTTAATATAGGAGGGGTGCACCAACCTGTTAACTTCAGGTATGAGTTTTTTCATTTACTTGTTAAGTGTTCTTGGTCAACTGATCAAGACACTGCAGATCTGAATTACATTCATTGAAAATAACAGTTTTCTTTAATAATTGGTAAAATATCAAAGCTTAGGTTGTTTGTACATGAACTTGAAAGTTAATCTGATGATGTAAGGTTGCTGTCAATTACAAGTATGATGCACGCATAACTCCTTGATACATACTTTCATTTGAAACAAACTCAAAGCCTAGAACTCTGTTATTTGGCATGGTATGGGTTCATCTGGGATTGCAAATTCAAACTGTTGTAATTGACATTGACTACACGTCTGATGACCATAAGAAATTTATGCGAAAGAGTTTAAAATTAAAAATAACACCATGCTTATAATATCACAGAAATATTGATTTAAAAATACAACTCAAGCAGATATGTTTCCTGTCATATAAAGTTCAATGCTGCTAGGACACAATTGCTGCAAAATTATATGCATTAGAAAATATTAACTCTGCGGCATAAACTTTCCATTACAAATAATGTAAATTGGACTTCCTAGCATTATATCTGGGTTGCAGTGCTCCACCATGCCTTAAATGCTGTATTGAAGTAAAGTTGCATAATCAGCTTTGCCGGTAATGCCAATCAGTTGATGAGTATGACTGATAACCAAAACCAAACAAGACAATATAAACAGTACCTGAGCGAACTTAACTTCAGTTTGCTAACATAGAATTTCCTGTACAAGTTACTGACATCAGCAATTTTGAGCAAGTTAATCTTGATATCACTGTTAATGCATTCATTTGGAATAAAGGCCTGTAGCCTGATCGACAAGCGATATAAACATCTCGCAGTTTAATATTGATTTGTTATTGTTACACAGTCCAGAGTCGCAGTGCCGTCATGCGTGGATCAAAAATAGTAAGTATGAGGGTAGAAAATTCTCATGCAGATGTTGCACGTAAGTACGTTGTGTCCAACGGCTGCTTGACAAGCATAACTTTTTCTGTGGTGGAATCAGTGAAAAGCTGCAGTGTATGATTATGACAGAACCTGGTACAAACATTCTGGAATTTACTGCATTGCAACGAAAAATGAAGGTACCGCATATCATCTACACGGACTTTGAATGTCTCAACATTTCAGTGGATGATACAAGTTCTAGTCTAAACCCCATAGATGTTAAAATTATTAAACCCTAAACGTGGCAAAACCAAGAAAATCCAGCACTCTGCCCTATAAGGATTTACTGTTTGTATGTGGAGAAACGTCCTATGGCCTACCACGATGCAGGCTCACCCCATTACATTGCAACTAACACAAGATATGGATTGTGCACACCACCCCGAGAATAAACATTATTTAAATGTCATCCAATAAGAATAAATAAACTCGCTTCTTTCATGAAGAGAATATCAGCAAGTGCTTGTCTCCCAGCTGACAACAGCATTGCAGTTTCGCCAGAAAGTATGCATTCAACTGAATTCAAATCTGAGTACTGAGTTTGATAAAGATGTTTTCAAACTTATGAACACTGCTGTGTTTGGCAAGACTATGGAGAATCTTTGTAAATGGATCCGCGCAGACCTTTTCCGGGAAAGCGAACCAAGATAAGCTTTGAAGGTGCAGTGCAAACCCAGCATTCAAGTCCCAGATCTTCGATGGTGGACTCATTACCAAACACAGTAAAAAAAGAAATGAAACTGAAGCTGACAAAACCAATTGATGTTGACACGTCTGATAAGTTCAAAGATGAGTGCACAGGTAAATCTATTGCGGAATATGTGAGAATAAGCCCTAACGCACGTTCAGTTGTGGTTGGATCCAGCAAAATGATGAAGAACGCAACATATTTAAACGAGTAATTGTGCAAAAGGATTTCTGGCATGGTGTATATGTGGTATGTTTGCATCTACGACGTGAATTCGCACACACAGCAAATCTGATCGAGGCAAAGACACATCGGATGAATGTGTAACACTGCACTGAAGCAAGTTTCTCCCCGCTTGGCACTAAATGGTGCATATTCCCTGATGGCATCACCATTTATGAGTACGGGTATGCATAGATCCCAAAATTAACCTTGGCAGATTTCTTCGTCCACAAAAATAACTTACAGGTCCTCTCCTACATATGCTCTACTAAGAGGCTTTGATCCGAAAATGATAGTGTTTGTTGCCTCGGAGTATCAATCCAGTCCGAGATTATAGCTAAATCGACAGACCATACCGAGCCGGAACTCGACTTTGCCTGCCTTCAATTAATCTGGTGCATACAGACACCAAACGAAATTGTTTTCGAATTGATCTAATGGCAGTGACTGAGAAATCATTTTGAATATAACGGTGAATAGCCTCAGACAGGTTTTAATCCAATTGTTTGTATTATTTCGCGATTTAGTGTATGTATGACTGATGGAAGTCGTGTTACCCGCTCGTGAGATCGATCATAAACTAAGTGATCAAGAATTATAAAAGAGACTTGAAATAGAACCTCCCGAGTATGAGAGACGGCCACCTCAGTTATTTACCGACAAAGCTCGAGAGGCGATTTTTAACAATTCCGTACGTATTGCTGTTAACGGACCTTCCAACTGGGAATTTAGGTTGCCATTTCAAAAAGAAACCAAAAACATCGACACAGAATGGCCTAAAATAGCATGTAGGAAGTATCCTGCAAACCAAAAGTGTGATTTGGATTTTAAAGTAACGTAACTTTAAAAATTTTTCAGCCATATCGCTACGATGTCTGCAGTGTGGCAGTTTATAGTGATGTCTAGCACAGGGGGATCATGCCGCAGACATGTAGCATGATGTCCCACCCAGTCACTTTATCCTGACACCAGGCCGACCAGTCCTAACACTAACCTCTTAATGCAGAGCGCCAAGCGAGGCAGCTATTAGTGCCATTTTTTTTTTTATAAGTCTTTGGTATGACTCGGCCAGAGATCAAACCCACGACCTCCCGCAAAGCAAAAAGACAGTGGTGAGACACTAGGTTTTGGGAACTGTCACGCAAAAATTTAAAGCCCGAGATACTGGTAATGCTCTTATAAAATAAATAATGCTGATAAACACTTCCAACAAAGGCCCTCAATAGAGTATTCTCAACCAAGTTCGCCCAAACATGGGCAAGGCGTTGCACCAAATGCATGTGTGTAGGCCAACATATCAGTGAACTCGTGGATCGTCTGGGAACACTCGTGGGATCGGTTCTCATGGGAAACAATGCGCCAGAATGTATACATCAAGGCACATCAATTTGTCAACGGTTGCTCATCAATGACATCATAGGCCCGGGGAGGTTTCGTTCAATGATGCATGAACTTATTGAAGAGATTGATCACAAATACAACGCCGATTATGAATTCTGAGGCAAATCTTCGCGAATCAATGCTGCGATGCAGCATGTCATTGTAAATAGAACCCAGAGCGTCACCATAATCTCATCAGCGAAACCCGAATTTTGTGACTTTTCTACACCAGTCACTAAAGGGGAAAGTCGCACACTCAAGATCCCACAAGCACCATTGTGTGTGTCTTACACTTGACCTAATATGCAATCGCAGCCATTCAGGGATCTTGATGCAAATAACTCGACAAACGGTGGCTCCACTTAGGGCATGTAAGAACTTCTCCAGGCGCGTACTATATTGCTTCATCCAATGACAAGGTTCAAAGAAGGATTTTTTGGGTGACCGGCAAGACTAAAAATTTGTTATACATGAACATTAACATACAATAAGCTCTTTAATTTAACTGAATCTCCATAATATATGGTCAGCATTAGATAGTCGTCATTGAAAACAGTTCTCGGTTGGCCCAAAGATATGTCCTAATGTAACCCAATTATGCATGCAAGACCTGGAGATTGTGAATACCTTATCACGCCTGGTATTGTCAGGATTATCTTGACGATGCAGATCAATTCAACCTTGGACGCCATTAGCAGCATTTACAAATGAAGATCTTCTGCAAGCGTAAATACCCGAGGTTACTTACTGTTTAGCCTTACACCAACTCTGGAACCGGATGATTTGATACTGATTATTTCCGCGATGCCCATCTATTTACCGTGCCATAATGGTTTATTAACACATTCGCCTTACCTTCTGGACCAGGATGGCGGATGGTAGATATCTGCTGGGAGATCTTGACGATAAAACTGTTAGAGATCGACCTGATATTTAAATATAATAACAGACGTAGTATTACAAATGCCGGACATGTCTCATTATTTTTTCCGTGTGAGGCCTTCTTGAAAGTTGAAGAAAAACTGATACAGGATCACAATACGGTACCGATATCAATGTTGAATTTGTTAACAATGGCATCATTGGATTGTTTGACAGTATGCGTTGTTCTACCAATGGAAAGGAAATCGAATCAAGTCTTGACAACGTTGACTTTGCCAAGATGACTATCGGACTCACAAAAAACAGTGATGATGCTGGCCGGTCTGTGATATTTTATAAAGATCCATCATAACATGCAGATCATAAACAATATATAAATAGATGAACTCAAAATGATGAGTGTGCAGAATCTGGCAACGTGTTGTTGGACCAGCTGATAGTGGATGAGAGCATCGATAGTAATTTTGCTCCACTTGTCAATAAATATCGACTGCTGCAAGCTGGTGTAGCCATGCTCTCATACATGCTCAAACCACCCGAAGGTATCAATACCAACTTGAGGCCAGAATGGAGTCATCGCATTAGCACATGAAAACACTTGGATGCAAAATACACAGACAGACGTAAAATCAGCCAACGACCAGTTCTATAACGATGAATTGAAATTCACCACCGAATCCATCCCAGAGACATCTCCTATCAAGTATGCTAAACTAGCAATGACTTAACTAAGAAAGAAAGATCTTGACTGTTATTCTACAAGGGTTACCACGCAACAGTTAAACGATTAAAACGATTGTTAGGAGCAAAAAGTAAAAGCAAAGGATCAGTTTGATTGTTTCCAAATATGATTTCAATATTCCACCGGAAGATATTCTATGTAATTATTTGACATTTGTACAAGTGAAGAAAAGTGCTTGATTGGAAGTGCATAAGCGTACAACACCTGAACAAAGCCAGTCTGCTGAGCAATTAGTCTTCTCTATGTCAACATTAATAGCACAGAAATGGAGCGTCGTGGATTTAAAGGCAGTAAAAGTCAAATAATTTCCTTTCAAACATACAAAGTATATAAATGCGAAAACAAAAAACCAAGCCGACCTCATACAATGTGTACATGCTAATAACTTAGAGCTCAAATTAATTGAGAAAAATCTCGTTCAGGTATATTCCAAACATTTACGAAGACAATGCACATCTTCATTGATGTAAGCAAGGTAGATATTATCGAGCGAAAATGAAGGACCGTGCGCATGGATAACGTAACGACAGGGTTGCACGCTGGTGATCCAGTGTTCCGAAATCTTCTGGTTCACTCATAGAGAAGGATGAATTTTCATTACACGGTAGGAATATTTTCCACCCCGAAAGGTACCAGCTATGCAATAGCAAAAGGTGTGTATTACTGATGTTAAAAGCTTTCAGGGCTTGACGTTTTGAAATGCCATAGCAAGGAGCAACATGTCGATATGGAAATCTGTCATCCACCTTCATGTCGATATGACTATCTTTTCTGAAATAACAGCATAAAAATAATTGTTTATAGTTAGCATACTGTATATCCGAAGGGTGTCATTTTCATTTAAGTCCAACTAGGTCTTGGGATGAATGTGTCAGTAAAGTGTTACGATAATCATTCCAGTAATTTACAAGGAGTCGTAATGATAAACTTGTGTTAATAGGAAATGGACAATGGACACCAGTTTATGGATGAAAGTCCATCACATAAGCTTTATATGACTAGCAGAGCTAAACATGGGGCACTTTTCCCAATTTTGATCTGAAAATATAAAAACTACCAGTAGGAATGGGGAAAAGGGGATACCTCAAAATATGTGTGAAAATTATCTTGAGATGAAACAAAAGACAACACTTCTGTTCAAATTAGAATATATGAGACAGAGGTAGTCAACGTGTCCTTTTTATAACTTATTTGAGCTGAAATGTCTCAAATCCTGACCTTCAAGCCTGAAATGTCAGTTAACATGGACAAGTATACAAATCTGATCACTCCAATCTCTACAGTAGGTCAATCTCTGCTATTAATTTTTCATATATTCATTTATCTACTGGTGATGATATGCTTACCTCTATCACTGGGTCAAAACATAGTCAAAAACTGGGTTATCAGCCGCAATAAAATCCAAACAGCATTTTAGGGTTGTCAACTAATTCATCTACCGTAGCTATTACCCGTAACTTCATTACGGTGACAATTCAGTTTTATGAACCTGACAGTTACACCAAGGTAGTTACGAAGCTATTGCATTACAACATTGATAAAGGCACAAATTCAAACAGTTTCTCAACGTTTTGAGCTACACAAGCTCTTCGTCAGGAAAAATCAACTAAGATATACAAGACAAAAACTAAACACAAAATCTATGAAAAATTCTGGACTCTACTTGTTAGATTCACTGAGGGCAATTCACAACAAGTGATAACATAATAGAAAGTTGTGAAAAAATAATAGATGAGCGGGATCTTGTGTCAAACACATAGCAAACCAGTATGTTTTGACCTAATTCTAAGTTGTGAACAAAGGACAGAAACACGAGAGATTAACGGCATCTACCGGATTTGGTAAAGACATATCCTGGTAGAGTTATGCAAGGAGGTTCTGAAGGAAAGATGTTAAGATAACTGTGTGTGTGGATAATCTTCCATGTTTCGTGTGTTATGTTTATTTAATTTTTTAGTATTTATTGCCTTTTCTTAATGACTACATGTTATGTATATCTGTATTTTGTAACTGACTTTGTCCAAAACCATGTTTATTGTGTACCTGACCAGTGACATTTCTTTTGTAACCAACATAAGTAATAGCTAATATTTCTCTGTGAGTGTAGAATAAATATTCACATCACTATTAATGTAAACATATTTACCTGAATTTGTGTTAAAATATATAATCTTCATTCTGAATCTAGAATCTTCTAGTATGGAAATTTCCTTTAGGTGACAGAGTATTTTCAGAAATTTGTAATTGTGGCCTAGGTAACGTAGAGGGCTACATAATCTTGTTTATCTAAACATTACTCATTCTTGCTTCAACATCCTGAAGCAGAATCAGTCTTATTGTTGTGTTCAGTTTTTCATTTGCGTGGATTTATTTATTCAAATTATTATTGACTAGAAATACAATGAACTCATAATAATATTCTTGGACTGTAACCTTAATTTGGAATTACACCGAATTCAGACAATGACATTTTAGGACTATATTATTGTAATACATCAAACGACGATTAGCACATCATCACATTACAGGCCACTGGCTCATTAGTATATTCGAGATTACAGGCACATCAACACATTCAATATCTGAATTTTTGGAAATACCGCTGGATTTCAATTGGAACTTCTTACACTTGGTCTTGTGATAGAACTTTTACGACTATTTGGGATTTAATTCATAATACTGTAAGTTCTTTTTAAATTTTCAGTTTGTATTTTACGGATATAAATTATTTGTTGAATTTTACAAAACTTGTTGGTTTTTCGCTCGACCCTGTTATTTAGTTTAAGAACACAGAGTCGAAACACATGGCAATCGATCAACGACCGCAGAACGATATTTGCTAACGGGATTGTGTGCTGGCCGGTTGACTATACACGAGGATTGCTATATTCCCATGCCGCTATAGAAATAATAATAATAATAATAATAATAATAATAATAATAATAATACTGACTTGATTTAAAGAGGGTAACACAATTAGCTGAAGAACTAATCTACCTTGAGGCGCTCATACTTACGAAATGTATTTATTTTAACTGCATCTCTGAAGCCTCTGGATATACTGGATATATTAGGTTTAGAAGAAGGAAACAGAGTGGGCATTTCTAATCTCAACTGGAATACTATTCCAGAGCAAAGTTCCAGAGTACTGGAAACTTTTTTGAATAATTCCTTATTTGGTTTGGGAATTTTATATTGTTTGGTAGACATTGATCGCAGGTGGGGAGTATTACCAGGTAGCCTATTATGAAATAGTAATCGTAAATATTCAGGAACACTGTTATTGGATATCCTGTACATTAATTTGGCTTTTCTCACCCGGATTCGGTCTTTAATAGGTATATATGGGTATAACAAACTTTAAATGAAGAATGTATATTCTGCAATATTCTTTCTGCCAGAATGGAATATGGTTGTTTTCATTTTTTCCCTTGTAGAGAAAAGAGGAAGTATCATTTTTTTTAAGGCAAATGGTATTTATTAAAACCCCAGTTAAGTTATTGGCAGAACTGTCATTTCATGCTGAGTGCAAATCTTCGACTTCTGATATGTTAATAATTTGCTTAATCAGTTACCTTTCCCAGTTAGTATTTCAAACACAACATAAATCCAACCAAGACTTGACAGATGAATTTCAGTCTTCAATTTAAGCAATTCAAACCAAAAAAATAATTTATCACGCATTCCAAACATTTACCGTCAAATATCGAAACAACTATCAAAAAGGTGATCTAATTAAGGAGGGAATACATAACCATCACTGTGTAAAATGAAGGTGTTTTGTGCTTGCTTTTCAACTTTTCAACCATGAACATGATGGAGAATCTGAAGACATCAACTAATGATGCTTAAATTCACTAAAGTGTTTGTATAATTAATATGACTTCTCACAGTCGAGGACTAATAACCATTCTTAATACTGATCACAATAGATCTGGAAATAGTCGATGCCAAATATCAGAGGAACGCTTAATAAGAAGGAAGAGGCACTTCTGACGCTTCCTTCTCCTCTTAGAAGAATAAAATTAAGGCTCTAACTGGGAAAAGAAATATATCTTCACACCATCAAGGGTTCATAAGTGGGTTTTGACAATGCCTCAAGAACACACAACAGATTCTCTGTACGCATAATCAAGTTATACACCAGTTTCTGAAGCTCAAGATATCGGATGAGATCATAAAGATAACGCCTGGCCCAACTCCTAAAGAACTTGAGAGTGTCAAATTGTCTGCCCGATAGCCTTTAATAGTAGACACCAAACATGCTCTTACCTTGAAAAGGAAGAGAAGACAATGCACTTAAAGAGGGAAAGCTAGGACCAACTTGTTTCATACTGCACCAGTCACGGAAGGTTCTCCACTCTGCATCATAAATCCTGGAAGCAGATTGGTTATAAACCTGGATGATGCAGCTGGCAATCTTGCCTTAAAACTGATCCTGGTGGATTGATCACTTGAGATGAGTCAATTGTGAAAGTGGATAATCTGTGTGTTTATATAGAGGATAGACCCTTGTTCTGTGATAGCAGGTCTTTCATCTGTAGTAATCTCCGGTCTTGTCTACCAACAGGTCGAGTAGGTCATTGAACGATAAATGTTGGGGCCATAGTGTGAGGGGGTGGGAGATACCAGGATCAGCTGAGCAGCTACTATCCTCACCTGGTATAGAACCTGGTTAATTATTTTGAATCGTGGGGAAAGCACTTACATACAGATGTTAACACCTTCGACTGAAAGTGTCCACCTTAAGCACCCTCTGCTCTGGTATCGGAGAGACATAACTGGGAGCATATTATTAAATCTTGTGGAGAAACAAGTCCTACAAGGTTCTTGGTCCTAGTTGAAAAGCGATTCTGCTACCAACTAGTGCAGAGATCATTCTGTGATGAACACACAATCTCCTCTGGACAGACTGTCCACCAGGATATTCCTCTTGTGCGGAATATGGCGGACTGAGAATGATCTCCAAGGATACTCATCAGAAGAGGTTCCAGACTTTCATGCAATGAGATGGAACTTGTGTGCCTCCATGATGACTGAAGTATGATATTGCTGATGTGTAGTCTGCGCAACCATAATGAACTGATGCGTTATAGGGTTGACAGGCTAGGCTAGGTTCAAAACATCGCCAGTATATCGAAGTTGTTTACTTGAAAGGTCGCTTCTTCTCAGGACCAAAATCCATGAGCGCCAGTTTCTGGCTGATGATGAGCACCCCAACAGCAATGGTGGTGAAAATTGGATTCAAGGATATCCTGAGCTGATAATGTATGTGGTATTCAGTTTGCTAGAGCTACGAACTATAGAGGAAGCAAGTAAAATCTCACTAGGGCAAGCAAGTGCGCAGCTGAGTTCCAAGTACGGGGAGAGCGAATTAATGGTGAGCCGACAAGGTTTTGATCAGCATAACCATTATTCGGAACAAGATTTGGTCGATTCTGTTGAGTGGAATATAAACCCTCCATACGCAAGGAATTTCAACCGCGCATATACACCCAAAGTCCTGAAAAGGTTTGAGATCCAGCGTTTCTAGCTTTGGGATATGAAGAAGACAGGGAACCATCGACCAACAGAGAGGCGTGTCCTTCAGAAGGCATTATGTATCAACCAGTCATCAAAATACTGTAGGATAGGAATTCCTAACAACCTCTAGAGGACTGCAACCACCGCTATTGTCCTTTTGAACGCTTTGGGCGTATGGGTGAGGCCGAACTTAAGAGTTCGAAATTATTTTTTTTTTAAAAGCTCTTAGTCCATATGGAGAAAAGATGGGGTCCTGGAGGTACACATCCTGAAGATAGATGGAGACCGCCCATTTGCAAAGATTTGTATAGGTAGACATCCTGAAACATCGTCGTTTTCAATCTTCTTCACTGCACCGCTTTAAAGAAGGCTGTGCGCCTCAGCTCTTGAATGAGCCAGTAAGACTGGTGAAAGAAGATGGGGATCTGTGACAGGAGAAGATTTCCCAATACTGAAGCTGGTAACCAGTTTTTTAAGGTGGAATGGACCCATACAACAACCATGTTGCACGACCAAATCCCTCTAAAAATGGGTTAGACAAGGTCATACCAGAATGCTAGGAAGAGGATAACAATGTAGGAGAAGTTGAAACTCCCTAGAGCCAGCCCACTTCCTCCATGGGAAATCGGGAGGTATCCAAAGACTTTCTCCTTTGGCTTTATCAATCGTCCCATCTAACAAACGATGGGCAAGAGTAAGTTTTGAACTGGGACTGCTTCTGATATTGCTAAAGCAGCATCTGCTTGAAGAACTTGTGAGAAGATTACATAGAGTGGTCAGGGTGGGCATGCTTCCAAGCCTGTCTCCAAAGGCCTGGAGCTGGTGCCAGGGGCCCGCGTTGCTGGTCCTTCAAATCCAGTGATGTAACGGAGAGGATGAAGCCTTCAAAGAGCATTATGTTTTGACAAGGTAATTACTTGGTGTAAGTTGCTGTACAATAAATATGAAACATACAAAGTCCAGTACACGCTATTTGGCGATAGCAATGTATATATTTTTCTGATAAGATTTTCTTTGGAAACTAATAAGAAATGTTGAGGTGTCCTAGGCGAACACAAAACAAACATCACATGAAATTTCTGAATATAGAGCAAGCAACAAAGCAAAATAACTGACGCACACTTTAGACAAATACTGTACATAAGACTTCACGCACATAGGAAAGTATTATTTACACTGGCGACATATTTAGTCCTGACTATGGTGTTAATTGGAATGCGCGATAATTACTCATCGGCTATTAGACCTATAGATCTCTACTTAAAAGCCACAATTATGGGCTAAAAACATTTGAGATGCAGATACAGAATAAGTAAAATCATTCACTTAAAACGTAGCTGGGGAATAAAAGACATTTTAAAAAATAACTTCCATACACTACTGGCACAAGACATAACTTTATTGTCTGATGTCTGCATACTGTAGTTTCAGTGGGGAAGATGGAATGGTCCTGACAAAACAAAACAAAAAAAAACAACAACAAAAAATTCAGCAAGAAAAGAGGACATGTGCGAGTGCCAAAAAAATGGACCATATGTATGCTTTCTAAATGACCCCTGCAAAGCCAGTGAACTCTTTCTTTTAGCTCAAATTGACATTTAGAATACATTAAAATAAAAAATGAAACTTTCATGATCTATTTTCTGTTTTAGTTTGTATTTGGTTTTGAAAATTTAAGATGTATATACGTAGAATATGTTCCCACTTTAAGGGACGACTGAAAAGGCCTTAATATCAAGTTAAGTAATGTCCACAGTCCAGTATAGAGGATCACGTGAATATGTATCTTACAATTTCAAATCAAGACCTAAGGTGCAAATAAAGGTATATAATAAACATTAGACGAATGAAAGAATAAATAAATAATAAAAGCGAATAGGATTGTAAAACTTGGTGAACAACAAAGTCACATAAATGTATTTGCTTTTTTTTTCTTCGTGAATCAAACTTCAGAAGAAATTCACGTTTCGCGAAGTGCAATAGTCTTTCAAGGGTCAATTGTTTTACTTTTCTCGTTGTTCTTGTTGTCTGCAAGCATAAAATACATGGTTTCAGAAGCTTTCAATGTCTGTAGATTTGCTACTGTACGCATCTCTTTATTCCTAAATATTTATTTCTTCAGAAATTATAACCAATGCCAGCTCAAAATGAAGACTTTCAAACCATCGAATAGTTACTATTTTCATATGTGCACTCTTTCAAGGTGACATGTTGTCTGTAGACATTATATAAATTGCGGACCTTAAAGCCTCTTTCGACAGTCAGGACAGAAAGGAGCCTACAAATGTAATCTCGTACTGATAACTTTATCAAACTACCATAATGCCATATAAAGAAATTTCGTTAGCCTGTGACTTGTTAAAAAGCCAAATCTTCACACACACACACACACACACACACACACACACACACACACACACATATATATATATATATATATATATATATATATATATATATATATATATATATATATGTATATGCCCTAAACTGACAACGAATAGTGCAAAACTAGTTTCTAACTAACCTTAGCGCTTTCGTCTCTAAATGAGTCTTTTTCAAAGGCAAATGCAAAACACAGACAAAACAACAGATAACACAAAAAGCGTGAGGTTACAAAAGTTTACATGACAATTTCTACAGGAATAAAGCTTGAATATTTTTTTATGTTTCAGCTAGTTGGCTAAACATGTTTTATATTGACCTAAAAATCTGTAGAGCTAAACAAAGTCAGAGAAAGAAAACTTAAAAGTCATAATCTGCAACCAAATCACTGTCGTGAAAATAACTTCAATGGACGAAACGTCCCCTAAACACAACAGTAAGAAGAAAAATCGCCGTGAAAGGAAGAATCGTATGCTCTCCACAACAAAAATTGATCCAACTGTTACTAACACAGTGGTCAGTATCTCAAGGGTAGAACTTACGGAGGCAGAAATAAACTTTTATTGAAGGGTTTGAGTTTCCGTCCCCACCCAAAGACGTACGACAGAGGTAAGCTGCAAAAGGACACTGAAAAGATTAGCCGCTAACTAAGACTCAAGGCCCATTTTGTCCTGCAGCCAAGAAATGAATCAGAGGAAAATATTAACCGCGACCAACCCATATTCCGAAAGAAAAGTAATTGGAGAGCACCAAAAAGCTCTATTCCAAATCTAGAAGCCTCCAATCAGTTGAATACTACACTTCCTAAAACATCGACCATATTCTAACATGACAAAATAAGAAAAAATGCCCTACAATCATTGAAAAACAGAACAGACAACATCATAATCAAGCCTGCAGATAAGGGCTCTGTTGTGGTTGTTACGAATGGGGAAGACTACATCAGTGAAGCAAATAGACAACTAAGTGGCCTAGGTTCAACCAAAAACTAGACCACTATCCAACACTGGACTATGCGGAAATCATCACAAATATTGTTGACGAGGCGTACCAAATCGGGCACATAGACCAGCAAACAAAAGACTACTAAGCCCAGAAAACCCGAGGACAGGTAGATTTTATCATTTACCTAAAATCCACAAACAAGGAAACCCGCGAAGACCTAGATTCTCCGGTAACGGGCATCAAAAACGAATGGATATCAGAATCTTTGGATCATTTCATGAAACCACGTGTCCACAAATTACCATCAGGACACGACAGATTACCTCATAAAAAGTAAAGCAAGCGAACCATTACTGCCAGATACAATGCTTGTTTCCTTGGACGTTACATCTCTCTATACTAAAGTACCGCACAACGAAGGGATACAGGCGTGTAGGAAAGCATGGGAAACAATAACTGTAGACAATCCGGCCACTCACTTCCTAGTAAAACTCCTGGAGCTTGCCCTAAAACTCAAAGACTTTGAATATAATGAAGAAAAGTACCTCCAAATCAATGGAACCGCAATGGGTACAAAAATGGCCCCCTTATAGGCTAATATTTTTATGGGAAGACTGGAGGGTCAACTTTTAGAATAGGTGGAACTTACACAATACCAGAGGGTATGCTTCATCGATGATATAGAAATGATGTGGCAGCATGGAAGAGAAAATGATTTCGTATCAAAGGCAAACGACTTCCATCCTTCAATAAAATTCACGGCAGAAGCCTCCAACGCAAACCACGTTTTCCTGGACAGAACAACCAGACTGGTAGAAAACAAGCTCCATATAGACATCTACTCAAAACCAACTGATAAACACCAACATCTTCTACCAACCAGTTGTCATCCAAAACAGTGCATTCGGAACATCGCATATAGCTAGGCACTGGTGATACTCAAAATCTGCTCCGTCGATGAAACATTCCAAAAAAGATTCGAAGAGTTATCTGAACATTTAATTAATATAGGCTACGACAAAGACCGGATAGCGGAGATAACCCAATTGGGCCAAACAATCGAACCAGCTAAAATATAGAGACACGGAAAAGGTTGATATTGTTACCATTTATACTGACCTACCATCCAGACAATCCCAACATAGGTAAAATCATCCGGTTACACTGGCCTATCGTGGAATCGTGTGACACTCTAAAGTTAATCCTCCCGAACAAACCAGTAGTAGCCTACCGAAGACCAAAAAACTTCAAAAGACATCCGAATCAGGGCGAAGCTAACGCCAATCACTAACCAAGACCACCTAGTAAATCTTGCCCCTGTGTGCAAAACCTGTCAACTATGATAGAGACCAGCATATTTTCTAGCACAGTGACTAGCGAAAAACTGAACATACATGGTCCAAACAGAACATGCAAAGCAGAGAATGTAATTTATCTCATCATATGTAAGATCTGTATCCTTCAGTATGTCGGAGAAACTAAAACGTTACACAAAAGGATCAGTCTTCACAGATCTGTTTCGATGACCAAAAAAGCTGTATAGAAGTGGAGTTACAGAACACTTCTCTTCTCATGGCCACACATTCAGCGATGTAACACTTATTGCAATTACTCATAACCCCAAAGAAAAGGAATATTACTGGATTAGCCGACTTAGAACGTTGACACCAGCGATTTAAACCAAGAAGACTAGAAAAAGAAGCCACTCACAAATAAAATCATCAACTTTTTGCAGCCGGCACATTTTCATTAAATAATTCTTTCAGTTTGCTTATTAGTCTTCCGATAGCCTACAATTACTACTAAAGCAATGAAGTATCCGGGATATAATGTGCGGTTACGCAAATTTACATTAAAAAACAGATAGTGATATGGTTCATCGATTTCTGGTCAATACAAAATATGTTTCAGCAGTTAACTGATTGAATTCAGGCTGCTTTGTGTGGATGCTAACAATTCGGAATAGATAGGTATTCGTGAGTGCAATCACATCGAAATTAATTTGCTAGCACCACCGAAAACAGAGAGTACTATCGATATAGCTCTGATAATAATACCGATTGGTGCAACTACGATGGTTGATGTGGCCGTGATTCTTGTCACACCAAGACCAACAGTCGTTGCTGCTGCAAGACCGCAAATAGTATTTACGACCAAACAAGCGCGTTTATAATTTATGTCCAGCTCGGTTCTCTTGGTAATTTCAACTCGCAGATGTTGCTCTGTTTCGATTATTTTTTTTCGCACCTGTAACTTTGAGGGCCCATGATAGTTCTTCTATTAATAATACAATCGCATAGTAGAATTGCGTGACAGGCAGAAGTCCGATCTCATCATCACACGCAGGTGCAATACGCACACTCAATTCTAGCGAATTACCCTTTTTTAAGTGGTGCAACTATCATACAATTATAGGAAATATCAGCCTCTGGAATATTTACATTTCTTGCGATAGTGCGATCTACTTGTTTAATACCTTCTCGCCTGCAAACACAGTGATTACTGATTAAGCCTACACCTTTTTTATCTAGTGATCGTCTTTGCCCAATAATCTGTTACCCGAATAAATGGTGCGTCCTTGTTGAATTTCAGTCTACCAGGTTTGCCTTTTGCTGCTAGCCGAGTCAGTCTTGGCTCAACAAAATTAACAGGGAAAATAACTTGGGCGGATACATCGGCATATGCCACGTAATCGTTGTAGAAACAATCCCGGAGACGTTTTGTATCTGTTGCTGCATTTAACGTTGAGCTATTTCACGTGCACATGCCATGATTCTAAGCTGACCTCAAGTTGGTGGTGGTACATTAGGTGATTCCAAATGATAATTTCTACTTGATCCTTAATAAAAGTATATGACAGTTGATACGAGGGTTCGGCATCACTGCATTGACGCAGATATTCCTCGAGAAGCGGAACAAAATTGTTATCGATGTTAACATCAGCTGCCAGTCGGTCCAATACCCAGTCTGTGAAACAAAATCCGCAACTTCATCACTACGGTCAGATTGCATTACTTATATACAAGGACAAAAATCTAATGTTAAACACAAACACCAAAGGCGGTTAAGTACCCGTCAGAATAAACGTTGAGTAATTCGAACTGAATTTCATCTCTGGCAACTAATGCTGTAGATAATGCAATTGTGTAAAAAGTTTATCACTGGCCGGCTTGTTAACACGTGATATTGGTGGTACATAATCAAGATCAAGATACCGCTTATCATTTATCTATATTTCCACTCGACTCCACGTACCTTTAGTTCCGGTTAGGATAAACAAATATGATCCGGACTCGCGTACCTTTAAGATATGACTTTTAGGTCTATCAAAACTATTTCCATGAAGAGAAATGAAAATAAGTCGACCAAATATTAAGATAAAAACGTCAGATTTTTCTTCTCTTTCTTTGACTGATATTCTAAACTTTGACTCCATGAAGTTACTACAAGTGATGGTACGGGCAACTTGGCGAGCTGTTGTTGCACGTATTGTTTCCTTTCCACCATTCGCTGTATCAACATACTCTCTAATAAATAAAACCGACACACCGCTGTTTCTGATTCCACCGTTGTCAGTGAGCTCCGCCGGCTTCTTTACTGCAAAGTTGCCTCTGAGCCTAACAATATCTTGAATGTCCACATTAGATGTTTTCAGTATACCAGTTTGATCTTCACATGTTCACCTGAATCGACACCAACAACAGCACGACTAGTAAACTCATTTAAATCGGCTTTGGTGGCGAATCTGCTCAGATCCACTGCAGCTCGGTGTCGTCGAGCTGAATAATGTCCGTAAACGTTTATAGGCATTTTGTATAATAGTATATGTACTTTAATGTTAACTCAATACGTTTTTGCGGTGTTGGTGAACGCTTCACTGCATGCTACGCGTCAGTAACAAGATGACCGCATACGGGATCATGTTGTTTACTATTTCTTTGGTAAATAATTCAGAACTTCAACGGGCGGTACAAGTCCATACGAATCAAAATACAAACGATTTTGTGGTGTCACCACTAATTCGACCTAATGAGTGCCAGATCCTGTTGATGAATCCAGATTGACGATGCCGATTTCACGTGTGCGTAACACCATCGATGCAAGTTCATTTTGCATTAGGACACGACGAAAATGTTTGATTGCTTTTGCAAGATTGGTCAACGGTGTGATCTTCTGCGACAGGTAATCAAGACCTCTTCTGCCGAGGATATTCGACGACTCGTTCCGGGTAATTGAATGCCTCTTCCTTTTTTACGGCCTCCAACTGCCTTTATTCAAAGCCATTTCAGATGCAGTTCCGACAGCCTCTAACACTATTGCTTTTGCAACCGCTGGAGCCGATGCTGCCAACAATGCAGGAATCGCTACAAGGAATGGGAATATTTCCACCGGTCTTTTGCATTTGTGTCACCTCAGACTTGGATAATTTTAATGTCCCTTATGTGTTATTGCATTTGGCTACATTGAGCTGAGCGAGCTGTTTGCTTCAACTCTACGGGGATATTTCTAGTTGATTTTGCCGGAGAAAGTTTTAGCGTGACCCCACAATTGCTTTTGATTGCGGGTTTTTTATTTTTTGTTTCTTTTTTTTTTTTTTTTTTTTTTTTTTTTTTTTTTTTTTTTTTTTTTTTTTTTTTTTTTTTTTTTTTTTTTTTTTTTTTTTTT